>JAEBDU010009594.1:0-30215 GCA_016802625.1 Heliconius numata | reverse complement strand
GTTTATCTTATTATATGTTTAGCTTTAAGTTTTATGTAACTCATAAACAGTGGCGTAGCTAGGGTATTTGCTGCCCGGTGCGGCTCGGGGGACTTGATGCCCCTTTCCTGTTGATGAGTTCTAAAAAAAAAAAAAAAACGTAATCATCGACGTTGAGTTCTAAAAAAACAAAGTGATCGTCGACTTTGATGCCCCTTTCATTTTGATGCCCGGTGCGGCTTAAAGGACTTGATGCCCTTTAAAATGGTATAAAGTCTAAAAAACAAAGAAAAAACACACTAATCGTCGACTTTGATGCCCTTTTCCTGTTGATGCCCGGTGCGACCGCACCGCTCTCACACCCCTAGCTACACCACTGCTCATAAAAGTGATTTGCTTAATTTTATGTAGGTACATTAGAAAATTCAAGAACACTTTCTTACCAAGACACATTCTAGGACCCCTTCCATAGGGCAAGTAAGAATATGGATTGATCTTTTTCCTTTCTTCTCCGTAAAATCGTTCTGGATGAAACACTTCTGGTTCTGAAAAGACTTCAGGATTTCTATGTAAATGATATACGGGTATATGTATACGATCACCTTTCTGCAATGTTAGCCCTGTAGGTAGTGTGTACTTCCCCATAACTTCCCGAGTTAGGAGACCTTGTACAGGATATAAACGAAGCGTTTCATGAATACAGGCATCGAGATATGGTAGTTCATTCACACAATCATATTCGATAACACCGTTTTGTTTAAGGAGATAAGCATCTATTTCGTCTACCAATCTTTCCTGGACATGCTTGTTTTTCGCTAGTTCATATAATAAGAAAGACATAGTAGCTGATGTTGTTTCGTAACCTGCAGCAAATAATGAAAAGGATTGATAGCCAAAAAATTCGTTGTTAACTTCTATCTTTGTAATTTTCTTCTCAAGCTTCAAATTGTTAAAGGTATCACAAATTAGATATTTTTTCTCCTTTAATTTTAAAAAGTGATCAATAAGATCACTTCTAGTAGATCCATTTGCCAGTCGATTGTCATAAGCGTCTTTAAACATTTTGTTAAAAAATGTAGGTACTTGTTTATCAAACATTGCCAACCCTAAGCTGTAAAACAAAGATGGCCATATAGTGCGGAATATTAGCTTCAAACTCCTTTTGATCGATACATCAAAGATCTTTTCACCAATTGTAACAAAAGGATTGTCTTTTACGTTGTTTTCCAAAGTGTGAGCGTTAACATCGTAAGTGCATGTCACAATACATCTCATTGTGTATCGTGCCATCAATGATTTCATGTCAATTTCCACTTTCGATTGTACTAGATTTTCAAGATATTCATCAAACTCTTTAGTGCACTCATATAGCAATGAAAACATGTCTCTAACCTTTGTAACAGTAAAAAGCGGAGAGAGTGTTTGTCGCAAAGCTTTCCATTCGCCACCGCCATTGAAAATTATGTTTTTTGTAATTGTTTCGCTATGGGCATAATCAGTGGCCTCTCGCCCGCTGAAGTACGCGAAGTCCTTAGATAGCACAAGCCTCAGTATATTTGGATCTTGGACTATGAGGGCAGGTTCTGTGCCATAAAAACTTCCAATGTAAGGCTCCTTAGGAAATTTCTGACATATTTCACTAGCGACTTGGGGCAAATATTTCTTTAATAAAATATATTCACCGTAATTTCCAAAAAATAAACTAGGTTTTAAGTACGGAACTTTTCTGTTTTTCCAATAATCGTGATTTTTAGTTATAGTTCGAAATATAAAATATACAAAAACTGTTAGAAATAGTAAGATTAAAAACATTTTCAACGTCAACACTGTTCAGAATATGAAAGTAGTATGATTATTGTATGCGGATTATTGTATGTTTTATTTGATTATTAGGGTAACCATTATTTCAGAGCTTTAAATATATTTTTTTGAAACATATTACCCAATAATTTCAATCTATAATAAAAATGAACTTAGAATGTTTGAATGTTCATTACCCAATTATAGATGAGCAGATCATAAAGCAATCGCGTTTTTTCGGTCTCATGAAAAAAGTGTTTTACAAGGCGGTTTTAACAGTTGGGTTATGCCGCTTCTAGCTTATAATTTTGACATTATAAGATGGACACAGACTGAATTAGAGAGTCTAATAAATGAATTGCTGACCACATACCGAATGCACCATCCGCGCGCTAATTACAGAGTAATGAGACTGTATATCCCGCATAAGTGTGAAGGCTCAGGCTTTTTACACAGCAAGAAACTCCGTAAAACTCCTCAAGATTGATATGGATATATATACACAAGAATAGTTGATAAAGGCCCTATTACTCTTTCCAGGGGCTGCGAGTACTGACGTAGGCTTGTAGTGCTTGCTACTTCTGATCGCTGTGTGGAAGAGCAAGGAGCTTGGAGTACGATGAGCGTTTAATCGACCTGGGGCGTCCCTCAGACATTGTCAGGGGCGAGTGTATTACTTTTTTCGAAGAGTATATACCAAAGTATATCTCTTGAAGGGCATAGACGACGTCCATGGAGCTCCTATGAAATAGGTTCTAATTGATGTTGACAATTTGCGATGGACTAAATCTCTTTCAATTATATGTACTCTTTAATTTAGGGTGCATATTATGGATCAGAGCAATCATCGCATTTTTTTCCATAGATCTTTTAATTAATTGAAGGGACAGTGTTTTTAGACATTTTATATAAAAATGTATTTGATTGAAATTTGCTTCATACTTCACCTTTACTTCATTTTTTGTTAAACTCCGTATAATCTTAACTTTTATATAAAATTAAATTATTTTTGTTATCTTTGCTAATCACCTTGACCAATTTATAACAAAAAGTGCAATTTGACTTTGTGATACATGTAATTAAGTTGCTGAGTCTTTAAATTGCATCAAAAAGGTATGTGAGGGTGACTTAATTATAGTAGTAGTTAGTAACTTTATTTTTTCCTATTTTTTCTTTCTTTACATTTAATTTTTTCTTTCTTTATTTTTAATTAGTGATAATTTTTGGAGGATTTTTTAATTATCCCGTCTAAGGAAGAGCGAGAGTGTGGAACAAGCGGTAGAGAGGCACGATTGGCCTAAACGTTTGATTTGTGACGCATCCGAGCGGGTAATCTGAGACTTGGAATTGGTGGATTGGCAGATGCAGACCGTCGATACTACTCACGAAAACCTCATGGTGTTTTTCTTCGATTACCACTGGCTAGGGTTAAGGATTCCTAAGAAGAAATGTACAAAAAAGAAAAATATCGTTGTCTTCAAATTTTTTTTAATACAGCACGAGAAGCAAGTTGAGTTTTTAGCAATGGAGCTTTGGATTTATGAACCATATAATACAATATACTAGCTAACAAAATAAATGCAATATATAACAATTAAATAACAACCTTTATAAATAAATTTTAGTACAGTGTATGTCAATGAGGTTAGTGAAATTACGTATGGAAATACAAAATATATAAATGATTGACTCTAACGACTACTTTAATCAAGCATGATTATTGATATGAAACAATTTGACGTAGTACCTAACAGTCTTATTTTTTTTGATAACGTATGAAAATTAAACAGTCCTAAAAAATAAAAAGATTTGGTCACAGTTGTAAGCAAATTAATATTTTTTAAGGTCAGTTGCCTTTTTCAAAATAATAAGCGTTACACATAAAAAGGGTTATATAAAATCAATATATGTATATACATCGTATCTTTTTATGAGTAGGTATGCTGTTTTTAAAAGCTTTTATTTAACTTGCAATGTATGTATGTGTGTTCGGGTGAATTCTTTGAGCTCAATTATTACTTATTAACATGCAAATGTTGCTCCAAAATCCCTACAGCGCCATTATAATTTAGCATTTCTTGGCACAAAAATTATAAGTAATCTTATTACAGATTTTTCTTTTGAGGTACGGGACCCTAAAAATATGACATATACGTATTTAAAGTTTACATGTAACTTCGGGGTCTAAGACTACTTATGTAGAACTAGAGTTTGATAGAAACGTTAAACGTAAATCGATATAACGGCCAGGTGTGCTATCGTCGTTGCATTATAAATTGGCATATGCTACCTTATAAATATTATACGAGTATGACGGAAGAATTATTCACCTTAAGTTACATTGAGTCTGTTGTTTCTTATGACTATTTATTTTAAAAATAAAAACGATTGATAGTTGTTATATTGAAGTTTTAATCTTTGAGGTCTTTCAACGCATACTGTTTCAATACCTTCAGTTTACTCTTTGGATTATCAAAATCGAACATTCCATTCATAAGATTTTACGAATTGAAAAATGTTAATCTGAACAAAATATATCTCACTTGGAAGGATCTCCGAGAAATTAATATTTTTTGTGATCACCTTCAAAAACAACTATTAACATAATGTACAGTGAAGATATACGATAAATTTGGAAAATAAAAAAATAAAAACCTGAAGAATAGTTACACAAAACCTCAAAATGCAAATCTGCAAAAAAGAAAAATATAAATAAAAAAATATTATATAAATAAAGAAATGAAAAAATAAAACAAATAAAAAAATATTAAACATACAAATAAAAAGAACCAAAATTGTAACTGATCGTATGTCAGTGGATGATATTTTAAAATATTATTGGGTGCATTTGTCGATGTAATAAAATTCAATACAATAATTTAAGAAAAATGTCTGTTTGTTTCTGCATTTGAAAACTGCATTCAATGGATTTTCAGAAACGGCTTTAACGATTGAATGCAGTTTTCCCTGTTAGATTCTGGCGAGCTATCCTTAACAATTAGTGTTTTATTACAATCGGCTTATAAATAAAAAAATATATATTAATAATATCGCATTATATTATTATTATTTTTTTTATTTATAAATTCGAACCTATATTATAAATTCGAAAGTAACTCTGTCTGGTTGTCTTTTACGCAATCAGGGCCAAACCGCTAATTTAATTGTGATAAAATATTCATATAGAGATACTTGAGGGTACCGGGATGAACATAGGATACTTTTTTTTCTCATATTTGTAATATTGTCGATATATACCAATATATTAAAATACTTATTAATTTGACATGCAATTTATTCCGCTATGTTAATAACAACCGCCGCTATGCGACCATTGCTAAGCAACAATTTGCAAAGTTTGTTAGAAAACGTCACCCAAAACGAGCTTGATAATTTATTAAATATATTTAATAAATATTCGTATAGTTCAAGCGGACGTAGCCGCGTTCGGGTCCGCTAATTGTATTATAAAAGTACCTAAATATTAATAAAATGTCCTATAATAGAAGTTATATTTACCCGACTATTATTTTTAACCCATCATGCTATACAATGTAAAATTAACATTAGGGCCGTGTCCGAGTGATTTAATATGCAAGTAGAAAAGTGCACCTGGCCCAGTCTTCGATTTCTAATGAAAAATTCAATGCATCAATTACTAATTACGACGTGACGTTTGAGGCCATCGACCAACACGTAGGTCTTATTAAGTAATATTTTATTCTTAATATGATTTCCACAACATGGATAGGGTAACCAGTTCAAATATCGTGAAAGTCTATTTGAACTATATAATATATTTATTAATTTTTGTCTAGATATTCTGTTTAAATCCTTTCTTTATTTATTTCTTTGCCAAATATCATTTTACAATATTTTAAATTCGAAGACGCACACAATACAAATTTTTCTTCAGTTTTACGCTATACAGAATGCTTTTAAAAGGAAATAAATAGGGAGAATGTAGTGTTAAGGCATTCTGACATGCCCAAAGTCTTGTGACCATCTCAGAACTTTATTAACAAAAAATAGTCCTAAAGTGTAGCATAGCCTCCACCTCACAACTATCTCTAGATACACCCATGCATTCTGTTCTCCGCTCTCCACCCGAATTTGTGATTATGTAATAAGTGATAGAACCCAATGCCGTATTTTGTATTTATAGAGGGGGGGAATGAAGTATTTTCATTGAAATAAAGATACTTAAGTTTCCTGAGTAGGAATCGTTTCCACAACCATCACCGCAGCCAGCAGGATATGCAGAGGGAACCTGGAAATCATTTATTCCTCCCAGTGGGAATCGAACCTATAACACGCGTTTACAGTCGCACGCTTGTTCCCCTGCACCACGACGGCCTCTTTATTATTATAATATTTATAATCCCTAATGTATAATTCCGATTGTAACTTATCGCACGTGCATAATTTAAGCTCATTTGAATTAAAATTCGTACCGATATCAAATGCTAAACGCGTGACGTCAACTTCGATAACTGATTTATATGCTAATTTCATATATATATATATATATATATATATATTTTGTATGATTTTTTTTTGTATGTTTTGTATGTTTATTTTTATTTTCCTGGTATCATTTTATGTTACAAGTGTAGTTGTAACAACTTCTATCGGGAAAAGGTTTAGTTATTATTTAATTAACTAAATCATACATAAATAAATATCTTGCCTTCCATCACGACGACTCATTTAAATAATCACACATTAAATATTTTGTTATAAGTAAATAAAATAAATCAGGTTCACGCTGTATCCAGCACACAGCAGGGTAGGCAGAGGGAACCTAGTGTTAAGACACTCAGTTCCACGCTTTCTGCCTAATTCTGGAGGCATTGCGTGTTGAGTGACAGAGCTCAAACCGCGCTTTGCTTTGACACCAGAGCGAAGAAATGAAAATATAAACGTAAATAAATATTTCACTTCCTCGAGTGGGGATCGAACCCACAACCGTCGCGTTACAGTGTCGCTGCACCACGAAGGCCTCATACGGCCTCGGATATACTTAACTTAATTTTAATTTAATATTAATTTAATTTTAATTTTAATTATATGTAAAAAGACTCGAAATCCTGCAGTCAAACTCACTAAGAGTTTTGCAGGACACAGTTTAACTTTATATGTATTGTTAAACGGTACTAATAAAATAATAAAAAAACTATATAATAATATTTTAGGTAATTTTAGTTTTCCCACTGAAAACAAATACTGTCTAACAAATATGTACTAATCTGTCTAAAATAACATTTCAAACAGCACTACAATTAGTTCCTCTAACACTAGATAGAATAACTGAGGCGACAAAGAAAATTATACGTCAGTCTGTACTCTGGGCCTAATTCCCTTTATATGCGACACACGCTCTTACGGAATTAGTCACGGCTAGGTACCAGGCAGGTACCAGCCAGGTACCATTAGGTGCTCTGGTAATTACTTACATAATTGTTCTAACATTTTTATGTTGTAATTTGTATGAGATCCATTCGATTGTATACAATTGGAGGTTGTTTTTTTAAGTTCTCAGAATTCGATAGCGTGCTCGATAAGATTGGTGTTTTAGTTTTTCTTTTATTTAATAAATGATTATGAATTAAATGTGATATTGTAATAGCTTATTAGGTGAAATATGTTTGTTTTTAATCTACTAAACACTTACTAAAAAATCACTAGTATTTTTTTTTTATAAAAAATATTTTTATTTTGATATTCTTTTTAAAATGTTATAAATTATTATATGATACGAAAGGCCTATTATTAGACTGTATTGAAGAAAAAACTACGGCAAACCCAACAGTCGGGCTGTATTAGCCAATTTCCTTCAAGAAAGCAAGTTTTTCCAAAAAAATCACAAATTCCTAATTATCTGCTGAAACATTGAAAATAACTAAACATCGGCCATTGTGTCGCAGTCGTGTGTCTAAGGGAACAATTTGCTCACTGTTTCAAGAAACAGAGCTATCTTTATTTCTACAGAAAACTAAAAACGGAGTATTTTAACACTAGGTTCTCTTTCTCTGCCTATCTTGTGACAACAACATTATTCGTGTTACCTATACCTAACTATACTATCGTCACGCTTCTGTTGATTTGTGCCGTCTCTCAAATCGAATTTTCCTGTGTGTGATGATATGAAAATTTTATTCACGCATTGCCGATTGTGTGTTATAATTTATTGGATATATTTGATACGACACGGATGACAATAAAATATATCTTATAAATATTTTTATATTTAACATTTATATTTAACTAGCGGACGCGCGCAGCTTCGCTTGCTTATTTAGGGGTGAATTCTATTAAACCACGGAACACGTGTTCAATGAAATATTTTTAAGAGTCTAAATTTCAAATTTTATAAAAAACCGGTGGCGATAAAGATTTTTCCATACGAACTTTCAACCCCTCATTGGCACCCTTAGGGGGTAAATTGTAAAAAACCGTGAAACGTATTCAATTAAACATTTTTAAGAGTCTGAATTTACAATTTTATAAAAATCGGTGCCGATTTAATTTTTTTTCCATACAAACTTTCAACCCCTTTAGGGTTAAAACTTTTCAAAATCCCTTCTTAGTGGATGTCCAGATTACGAAAGTAAACATCTGTCCAAATTTAACGTTTCTACGCACAGCGGTTACGGCTGTGCGTGCGTCTTACCTCAGTCAGTGAGGACAAGTCCTTTTATATATACCTATAGATATCTCAAACTCTTCTTTCTTAACAAAATGACTGTATTTACATCCTTTTTGCATATGTTCATCCATTTTAATTGTTATTTATTTAACGTAGAGAAGTAGTCTAGTGTTGTTGCTTTCTCCACTTTCCGCCAAATTTTCAACTATCTACCTAGATAGCGCAAGAGCGAGGATAATTCATTCGCCCGAATAGGATTCGAACCGACATCCCTCGTGTTTACAGTCAGCCGCTGTACCACGACCGCCTCATATACTTTCAATATCTCAAATGAAATCTTAATATTTTCCACAAGGAGTAATACAAATACTAAATTAGTTTAGTTGCGAATGTATTAGAAATCTCATGAAGGTGTTCTTATAAGGTACAATAATGCTTTAAAAGTAGTCTTAGTGCATCATATAGTTTTATATTTTGAATGAAAAACTATTGGAAATGGCATCGGTTTATATAATTAATTGCATCATGCTTTTCATGACTTCCACCAGTATCTTTAATGCTGGGTTTTCGACGATCAACCGAGGTCTCCCCCTACTTCTTTTACGTATAAATAAATAAAATAAAAATAAAAAAACCTTTTATTTCTTGTTAAAAAAATAATTTACAAAAAAGAATTATGTAAGTTCTTGTTTCTTTCTTGTTAACAACAGTTTGCAAGAACCTCTTAACGTACAATGAGGTTCCATAGTACTTTAACAGTTCCTTTTACGTACAATGAATTTTAAAGAATAAATTAAGCAAAATACACATTTTATATATCTACTGATGATATTTCTTCAAATATTTAGTCTAAGGTCCATAACAGCACTCACGGTAGCGAGTGTTATGCAAAGAGCAAAGGAAGTGCCGAGTGGTGTAAGTGAGAAACCAGGGAAATTGTTTATACGGTTATTTTACAAGTCATACTTACAATATATTTATATATACATATTCCTTTTCTTATTTTCAGGTTCACGCTGTATCCCGTGCACTGCAAAATAGGCAGAGGGAACGTAGAGTTAAGACATTCCGTTTCCTATTTTCCGCCGAATTCTGGATGCATTGCGTTTTGAGTAGTGGAACTCAACGCCGCGCTTTACCTGGATACCAGACCGAAAGGATGAAAATATTAATTATTTCATTTCCTCCAATGGAAATCGAACCCACAACCGGTCTCGTTTACAGTCTCACCTTGTGCCCTTGCGCTATGACTGGTATTTTAAGTACACATAGTTTTACTAATATTAGTTCAAGATGATACTATAATGAACTTTAACGAACTTTTAATTAATGCTTGGAAGCTTTTAAGCATTCTATACACATTAATATTACATGTTTTTATGTTTGTTTTGAAATCCATTAAATGTCTTTTAAAATAAAATGAACTTAGTCAAAATAGAAATAGAGAAATCAATTTTGATTGGTTAAACCGAAAAAAAAGATTCCGATGAATTGAGAACCTCCTTTTTTTAAAGTCGGTCAAAAAAGGATAAACATTTTGATTTCTTTTTGTTCTTGACAATTTATTGACATAATTAATATTGGCACTTAAAATAAACTGCCATGAATTTTAATAATAACTTATTTCTATTCTGTGTTGCCTCACATATTTTTCCTAAAATATTTTAAAAAGACTAGAATCACAGCTCTATATTTCAAAAGAAAATTTAAAAAATTTCATTTAAATAACCATACCCTATATACATAACTATAATTAATATAATCAACTGTTACAATATAAATACAGAAAACCATCAAATATAACTATCCTCCATTAAATATGGAATATCAAATTATTAATTTAGAGACAGTACACGATGTGAGCGGACGTTGTCAACTTATTATGCTGTCCATTTGCCAGGCGGCTTCCAACAATGAATTATTGAAGAGACCATCTATGTGTGACAAAACAAGAACAGAAGGAATATTGGAAGAGCCTGAGAAGCGTCTATCTCCACCTCAAAGACCGGCAACGCACCTGTAGCTCCTCCGGTGCTGCACGGGGTCGTGGGCGGCGGTGATCATTATCAGGTGACCCGAACGCTCGTTTGCCTTGTCCTTTTTCCATAAAAAAAAAAAAAGAATTTAAACAACAAACTGTAATTGGCTGTTACCCCAGCATACATCAGGGTAGGCGGAGAGAACTCAATGTTAAGACACTATCCCATTAAGACATTTCCGTTGCACTTTGTGGGCATTGCGTGTTGAGTAGCGGAACTCAACTCATGAATATAACATGTTTTATTAGTTTATATTTCAGGAAAAAAAAAATTAATATCAAAATATACCATTTCTATTGTACTGTTCCATCTGGCACATTAAAGATGTAGCCTAATTGATTTCCAATGGAACTAGTAAATAGGATATTATATGTCTATTATAATTCAATTTCGTACTTTATGATTTTGTATGCTTATATACTAGGGGTCCTTGCCAGACTTTGTCCCTTTCAACTATAGGAATATTTATTTGAGGTTATTTAAGTGTGTTTAGGGAAAATTGGTTGACTATTTTATTATGGTCATCTACATATATTTAGAATTAAACACCTCACCTTCTTCAACGGTGATATCTTTGCTCTCCCTCTTTGTGCTCTACTGTTCTGTTCTGTATATGATGTTAAAATTTTAGAGAGGCGACGTCTCTATGCAAAGCTAAAGTCAGGCCTTACACAGATCATTAGATCCCCAATGATTACAACGGTTCTAGTTATATGCTGTCAAATGTATCAAGCTGATACTGGAGTACACCGGCCAAGAAATGAGAACTGTACTCCATAATTATGAGGCCGAACCTGGGCCCTATACACGGCCAATTGGTGTCTTGACTTGAAGTACTGCTTCGCTCTGCCGATGACTCCCAGTTTCTATGAGGCCTACTTGGTATGTTTACCAGACGCGTTAAAACCGTTGATATTCAGGAGCACATGACCGGAGCACTAAAGGAGAGATGCTATCTTGCCCACTCGATTTAGGAAAGTCCAAAGAAGACTAAACCGTCCAACAGCTTTAATAGTTACTTATTATAACTATCTTCAGTATAATCTTTAGCCTTCACGTTTAATAAGTCAAAGCCTTTCAATTTAGCTTTAATCAAAGTTAAACACTGACCGCCATGAATGGGTTCAAAGCTCGTAGAACCGCAAAGAAAACGTAATATTATATTAAAATAGCTTAAAGAGTCGGCTAAAGCAAAGCTTTTGTATGGCACACCGGGGCCCATGGTTAAGTGAAACGTTTTACGTGGCAATTTAAATAGAGTATAGAAGAAAATCTAGGACTTCTGTCGACCTCCTTTCTTTGTATACGGAAATAATTTCTTTGATATTATATTAATTGACCGAAAAGACTAGTTAGTAGAGCCGAAAAGGCCGTGCCGCAGAGGTATAAGGGTGTGACTGTGAAGGTGACAGATTGTGGGTTTGATTCTCACTTGAGGAATTTGCATTGAATTCCGCCATTCAATGCCTTCAGTATTCAGTAGAAAGTGGGAAACGGAAGTGTCATAATGGGAATGCAGTAGCAGTAGACTAATTTTAATTACTTGTGGATTTGATTTTGTCTCGAGCTATTGAAATAAAGTCATCATTTGGGTAATTAATATATTAATTATTTTTTAGCTTTATAATTTATACCCTGTGAGCTATTCTATTCTTCATTACTAGCCCAGAGAGATTCTCGTACTAGCCTAGAATTAAATAACAAGTAAACTTTGAATAAACTTACTCGTAGTGTTGATACTAAAAATATGATAGTACCGCTCTGAGTCAAACGTACGAAGGGGTATCCTGCGGAAGAGATTCATATCCGCTTTGATTTTATATGTGAGCAGTTTCAAATCTAAAGAATATTGTGTAATGTTCCGACGTTCCTTAAAAAATGCTTCATTTTTATCTTTTCTGGAAAAGGAGAAAAAGATAGAAAGTAGTTGCGGAAATGTTTTAAAAATATATGTTTTTTTTTTCAATATTTCAGTCATAATAAAAATTGCATTACAATACTTCTTACATATCATAATATCATAACATGAGGCTAGTCGTGGTGCAGGTAAGTAAACGCACGTTGACTGTAAACACAGGCCGTAGGTTCGATTTCCATTATTCACACAATATTTCATATTTTCATTTCCTCGCTCTGGTAACGAGGCAAAGCGCGGCGTTGAGTTCTGCCATTCAACTTTGACATACATATTTGAAATGGTTGTCAAAAACGTAATTATGGCCACAATTTTTCCATTATATTATCCGATCTTTTTGCTTTAAACCTAATTGATTTCCTATAAAATTTCCTGTTATATATAAAAACAAATACAAGAAAACCTGTTAAAACTTTTAATACACTCTTAACTTCTTGCTATTTTCATAGTTCTGTTTCAACCTCATACATATTTCATATCGGATTTAAGAATAAATATTAAAATGAGCAACGTACAGTTTCTATCGCGTCAGGAACGTCTCGCTACCGTGACAACCGCAGCGGCTGGGCGTGACGTCTGCGGAGTGACGTAATTATTCTTTATACAATTTGTTATTCTAAGCGTAAGAAAGTTTTGTAGATATGTTATAATATAAATACATACAAATGCCTCATATAATAGGGGAAGCACGTTAGAAACATTATATTTGGGAAAATTATACTGTCTAAAATGTGGTATTTTTCACAGAAATGAAATAGTTTTTCTTGGCCAAGAGAGATCAGTGCCAAGACACTCTATACTCCGTTCGCCGCTTTCCTCCCGAATACGAGACATTGTGAATAGTGAAACTCTACGCTGTACGTTATCTCACCAGGCCAGGGATGCTGATGAAGTTATGTGGCAATAAGATATATAAAATTTCTTTGAGCACCTACAAAGTAAACATTGTAAACATATCGAACGAATACAAATATAAGTAAAATAAATACACATACAAACATACATTTTTTTTCATCTTAACGCTGTATGTAGCAGGGAAGGTAGAAAGTGTGAAACAAGACACTCCACTCCCCATTTTCCGCCGAATTCTCCAGAATCTCCAGATATTGCGGGTTGAGAGGCGAAACTCAACGCCACGGTTTACCTCGACACCAGAGCGAAAATAGAAGTATTAAATGTCTGTCACATTTACAGTCACACGACTGGCCTCAACCTATGTATATGTATATTTCCATATATATGTATATTTACATTTCAAATGTAAGGTTGAAAGGTAGTGTCGGCTCACATCACCCTTACGTTAACGAACACGCTTCTTTACATTTTTGATCCAATCAGAAGCCTTTCGCGCTGCAGCATCACAAAGGGATTGTTATGCTTTTCCCCGAGATGCATCTCTGATGCCTGTATTGGATATGCAGAATTGTAAAGGATAATTTGTTCCTAGTGCTATTAGAAATGTGGTATAAAAGTACACCATATACTAGTATTTAAGCATTCGTTAGAAACCAATTTTTGGGGATTGTATTTTAAGAAGATTTAGTTATTAGATTTAGTATATTTAATTTTTAAATTCACTAGCAACCCGCTTGCAGCTTACTCGAGTTTTGATCTGTAGAATTTTAAATTACATGTTTATTTACTTAATATTATTTTATTGTACGAATATTTAGTAATACATTAAATTTAAAAATAAATTATGTAATTTAAATAAAATCAATATTTAATGGCGCTTAACTAAAACAAACGAGATCTATTTGCCGCTTTTATAGACAAACGTACGAAACCCTTTACGCTCGAGCCCGACTCGCACTAGTCCAGTTTTTTTATTCGTAGACCTAATTCAAAACCCCTAATTGTATTACAATTCCATACCACATTTCACAACAAAACCCAGACAAATCGAAGCACAAATCTCCAATAGCCAAATATAAATCTTCATAAAACAGTAATTACTTTACATAATGAGTGAATAATCAATATTAATTGTTAAGGAAAGACTGAACGTGTACGCGGACCGGACTCTTGGCTTTAGTGGAACAGTTGTTTGCTAATCCAGGAACTGTCGCCTGTGGATTATGGATGTCGAGTTACGGCTGGGGGTGTTCGATCCTTGGTGGAAGCTGATGGTTGGGTCAAAAAATGTTATAATTATTTTTTTTTGATACATATTAAGCAATATAATATATTAAATTAAAATGGGCTTGTGGGTTCGATTCCAATTCAGAGACTAGAGATTCAACACTTTCAAGGTTTCCAGGTTCCTTCTGGAACCTGCAACCTCTCTTTATATGAGATACAGTGTGAAGCTAAAAAAAAATATTGTTTTAGGAGGCACCTAAGTTATGCTGTCATTGTGATTAACAATATTGTTGTTTTTGAGATATTTCTTTTACTTAGTTAATTAACTTGTCATTAAGTTATTATTTATTTTGTAATACTTCAATAATATCTTCTTATGCAAATAAATATAAAAAAATGCTAAAAAATAATAGTTAACGACTAAAGGTGTATCAATAATTAAAAGAACCATATTTTTTAAAGTAATTTCACTTTGGGATTGGAAAAATTCTTAGAAATTAATGAAATTACCATTAATTTAAAATATATTTAAAAAAGTGATTTAAAATATTATTAATAAAATTCCAGTGATTTATTTTTTAACAAAAAAAGATCGCGAAATTGCATAGAAACTGCAATGACATTAACGGGAATACAGTATCCTGCCACGATTTTATCGGATATCAAAAGGGGTTTGCGAATAAGCCTTCACTGTAGTAGCCCGACAAGCAATCTTCTATTTACATATAATATTTATACATATATATTAATTTTACTTATTCTTCATATATTTCACGAAAACGTTTAATTCAATTTTCGATCTTTTTAAAGTGTTATACACGCTTAGGACAAAAAAGATTTTTTTAGAACAAATGTATAAAAATTTAAACGTAGCAGGATTTGAACCCGCGCCTCAACCCGCTCAAATTCCGCTAAGATCAAAATAACAATTTCCTTAATATATTTATAGTAGGAAAGTTTTAAAAATTTCGATATTATTATTATTATATATATATAGAATATATGGGTGATCAGTTGTTATATTAGTATGTATAGTTGGTCAAGGTGCATTGAGTTAATACCATTAAATGATTACATAGAAAGCATATACACTATACTTATGTGTTTGTTTTTTAGTAATTAATTGATTCCTGCATGTAGAAGGGTAGGCAGAGGGAATTGAGTGTTAAGACACTCCGATCCCCACATTCCACTGAACTTTCCTTGCTGCGAGAATTATTAGAATTCTTGTAAAATATTTCTGGAAAGGCTTTTTCTTATATTAAATTTCAAAAGAATAATTTTCAAATTTTGTGCGAGTATAGTTCTGGAGTGCTCTATATGTAGCGGCTTACATGCAGTCCATATTGCCATATTCAATAATATGCAATCGACAATTCTGAAAAGCTTACAAAGCTTATTTGAGCACAGTATATACCAATAAGGTAACTTTAAAGCGTTTTATGGTATTATAGTATTTAAAATATAATAATTTGTTATATTTCTTAATCTCATTCTCTCTATAGAAGTCGTCGTGGCGCACCCAATGATTGTTGGTTCGATTTTCCGTTGGGGTAATAAAATATTTAATATTTTCGTCTCCTCGCTCTGGCAGCGAGGCAGTGAAAGTGTCTTAATGGGAAACGGAATGTCTTTTCACTAGGTTCCCAGCTTTCCTCTGTAGACAGAGGCAGCTAGCAGGGTAGACCCTGCTATGTACGGAATACAGCGTGACACTAAAAAATCCATTTATGCTATTATATAAAACAACTAGTAGGTTCAACATTTATCATGTAATCATAATCAAAATCAGTTTAATAGTTTTGCAGTATGTTTGTGATACAAGATCTTAATATATTTAAAATAAAAACATAAATATACTATAATCTTTTTTCGTGTTGAGTGGCGGAACTTGCCTCGACACCAAAGCGAAGAAATAAAAATATTAAATATTAAATTTCCTCGGTTAGCAATCGAACCCACAACCAGTTGCGTTTACACACTTCTGCAACTGCGCCACAACTGGGCTCAAAATATTTATTATTCTATATAGAATTTAAATTAACTCAATAAAACATACAATTTTTTTATTTTTACTATATAGTGATTCATATTCATACAGCGTTTCTAACGTTTTCACATTTTGAAATGTTATTTGAAATACCTCAAAATGGCGAGCGGAAATTACATGTACGAGAAATGAATGTTTACTTTGAATTTACACACATTTTTCATACATATATACATACATATGTATATGAATATTAGTATTTTTCTAACAGGAATATCTAAATTATTGTATGAATAAGCACTCCGCTTTTTACGAGGTGAGTGGAGAATTCTTTTTTTTGTAATCTGCTAAATTTGGTTTTATTACATGTACTATTGCATTTGTTCTCCCACTTCCTATAATATCTAATCCTACGCTACCGTCACATTTTCGTCCCATTTCTATCCTACCTTTCCTCTCTAAAATTCTAGAATCCACCGCTTACCAACAAATTTCTAGGCATTTTTCTAAATACAATCTATTAAACCCTCTACAGTCCGGATTTAGAACTGGTCATAGCACCACTACTGCTTTACTGAGAGTCACTGAAGACGTTAGATCAGCAATGGAAAATAAGCACTTAACTGTGCTTATTTTAATAGATTTCAGTAATGCATTCAATGCCGTAGACCATGATCTTCTTATTGCACTCTTATCCTGCGCTAACGTCTCCAGCACAGCTTTACAATGGTTTTCGTCTTATCTTCAGGGGCGTCGGCAGTCGGTTCGTGTAGGCCAGACCTCTTCTGACTGGCATGATGTGACAGCTGGTGTCCCTCAAGGCGGTATTCTATCTCCTCTTCTTTTCTCATTATTCATTAACTCCATCACTTCCGTTATAACCTCTCGATACCATCTTTATGCTGATGACTTGCAGCTTTATGAACACGCTAGTGTAGATAATATTGTTGGTGTTGTTAATTCTCTTAACAATAATCTCCGTAACATTTCGATTTGGTCGTCCAAATACGGAATAAATGTTAATCCTGACAAATGTCAGGCTATAATTATCGGCAGCTCGCGACAGCTAGCCAAGCTCGATTACAGCAAACTGCCCAACTTAACATATAATGGCACAGTCATCAATTTCACCACCACTGTAAAAGACTTAGGTATTATAATTGATAATAAATTAACTTGGAGCAATCATGTGGCAGATATGTCCCGCAAAATTTACGCTTCCTTGCACTCAATGGTGCGCCTCAAAAATTTCTTACCTGTGCAGACCAAACTACAGTTGGTCAATACCTTGCTGCTTCCTATTATTGATTACGGTGATGCTTGCTCCTTGGATATGAATAAAGAACTGGTAAACAAGCTCGAGCGGATACTCAACACTTGTATACGCTTTATTTATAACCTCCGCAAGTATGACCGTATATCATCTTATAGGAGGCAGCTTGGCTGGCTTTCTGTGGCTGATCGCAGGAAGTCTAGAGTCCTTTGTTTACTTTACTCCATCCTCTTCGATCCTCAGTCTCCCACTTATCTATCTTCTGACTTTTCCTTCCTTTCCTCTCTCCACGATAGATCCTTACGTTCCCAATCCAATTTTATGCTGTCCACACCCCGGCATACGTCAGGGTTCATGTCTGACTCCTTTGCGGTCGCCGGAGTCAAGCTATGGAATGAGCTACCCGAGCCCATAAGAAAAGCTCCCTCTCGTGAGGTATTCAAGCGCCGGGTAAAAGAGTATTTTTTTAAAAATAACATAAATATATAATATTCATCTATTTAATTAATTGTATATATTGGAGTATATATGGTATGCTATATTATTATATGGTTTATATTTTTATGTATTTTTTTTATTTCTTTTATTTATAATATCCGTAATATTTTATTATAATTATATATTATATGTATAACTATTTATATGTATATTTGTATATTTATATATTTATTGGATGTATATGTATGTATATGTATGTATATTTTACTTCTGCACACCTGCATACTTATTATCCCACATGACAAGGTTGGCTGGGAGAGAATGCTTTTAGCGTTAAGCCCGCCTTTTGTACATTGTTTTTTTGTAATTTTGTGCAATAAAGTATATATAAATAAATAAATACTATACTGTTCGTAACTTAACTCTGCATTTTGCCTTACTAGACTGAGATAACGAAATATATATATTTAAACTTAAGTATACATCTAAGGATTAAACTGACGAATATCATAATACAAATAAATCTTCCAAATTAATGTTAAATCAGCTTCCCGCTGTATCCCTCACACAGCAGGGTAGGCAGAGGGAACCTAGTGTTAAACTGCCGAACCACTTTCTGCCGAATTCTGCAGAACTCAACGCCACGCTTTGCCTCGACACCAGAGCGAAGAAATGGAAATATAAACGTTTATAAATATTTCACTTCCTCGAGTGGGCATCGAACCCACAACCGTCGCGTTAAAGTCACACACTTGAGCCGCTGGGCCACGACGGACTCAAATTAATGTTCTATACAGTATATACAAATAACAAAGATCAGAAATCAATCGCCATTACGAATCTATCTCAAGATTGGATCACAGACCGCATGCATTCTCGGGCGGAAATGACAACCGCTTCCGCCGGAAGCTTCTCTGTCCAACCCTTTAGTGCTACATCTAGTATTGACTCAGTTTGTTCCGGTAGCTAATACTTGTTTAAATTGTCATGTCTAGAATATATAAATACTATCGGCCCGCCCGCGGCTTCGCCTGCGTGAACTACGTTATTATTAATTTCTGTCTCCATGGGTACCTACGTCCTATAAGTGACGTCCATGCAAAATTTGGGACTCCTAGCATTTGTAGTAACGAAGTTTCATACAAACTTTCAACCCCAAAAACAACCCCTTAGAAGTCGAATATTGCGAATTCCCGTCTTAGCGAGCACCTACGTCCTATAAGTAACTCCTATGCAAAATTTGAGATTCCTAGCACATGTAGTTTCTGAGATTTCGTGATGAGTGAGTGACCTTTCGATTTTATATATATAGATATAGATTTATAGAATAAGCTCTTTGTTTATCAAATATTACAATTTTAATGTCATTTATTAAGAATAATGAGGCCAGTTGTGGCAAGGCTGCGACTGTTACTGCGATAGGTTGTGGGTTCGATTTCCACTCGGTGAACTATTGCCATTTCCTGGCTCTGGTAAGGAGACTAAGCGCGGCATTATGTCAGGAAAATCATCTTATAAGATAAACAGATATAAATATACAAAGATAATAACGAGATTATTAGCCTTAAGTTTTCTCAAAAGAATCTCTTAAAGAATCTGCATAATTTCAACACTTTCTAAATTTTATTCTAACACTTAATTCTTTTAAGGTACTTAAATAACAAAATTAACTGAACAATTTATTTTTCGTACAAAACAGAAAGTATTTATAAACGGTCGACAATAAAACTAAGTAGGACTTTACAAATTTTAATTTAGACAATCTTATAAGAAGATTTAGAGGACACGGAAAGCTTTGGCCTAATTAAAAAGTCAAATTAAATAAGGGGAAACACAAATACCTAAGTATTAGCGACGTTTCCCCTTCGAAGGATTGTTTGAAATTGTTTTAGGATCTTCAATTATTTTCATAATAAGCACTTATCAGTTAACGGGAAAATTTATTTGAATATTTTTTTTCTTGCCATCATGGCTAAGTGGGATAGTTGTGGATACGAATTCCATTCGGGGAAATTCATTATTTTTATTTTTCTTGCATAAGAGGATGGGACAAGAAAAGAAAAGCAAACCTACGCCCGTGTTTAAAAATCACTCTTAACACTGAGATCGATCTTGAAATCCCGTTTTCATTCATTGATATACATATTATTTATATATTAAATCTGCATCCCAAGATACGATCTTAGTCTTGAGAGCGGGGTCTTCATAAAAACGAGCCCTAATGTTAAGGCACTCTGTTTTTCTCTCTCAATCCAGCTAAGTGGCATTACTCAACGCCATGCTTTGTCCTTAGTCTAACTCCTCCGTGTGAAGATCGAACTCACAAACATTGCGTAAGCAGCCAAATGTTGGCTCACTGTGCTACCATTGCCTTTATTAAGCATGGGCACGAGTGTGTGACTGTAAACGCGACTGGTTGTGGGTTCGATATCCACTTGAGGAATAGAAATGTTTATTTAAATGTATATTTTCATTTCTTTCCTCTGGTATCGAGACAAAACACGGCGACGAGTCTCGTCATTCGTAAGGGAACGGAGTTTCTTAACACTAATTTCCCTCTGCCTATCCTGCTGAGTGCGGTATACAGCATGAAACTGATTATTATTAGATAAATAACAAATCGTGAAAGAAAAAAAACATATATATAGACATAATACAAATAAACTCATCGTCCATTTCAATTTGAAATGTATAACAGCTATTCGGGGCTAGAATGTACTCGTAACGTTACTTTAATGATAATTTAAGAGAGAATAGAAAAGTTTCTCCACCCGCGTGTGTTCTAACAGTTGTATAAACCATGTTGTGAGGAACAAAATTTATTAATCTATATACACACGGACCTAAGCATTGCACGTAAACACGCAATAAAATTGTTGTTTTTTTTTTATTATTCACGCGGTTAGGCAGAGGGAACCTGGGGACCTAGTGCTACGACACTTTGTTTCGATTAAGATATTCCATACCCCACTTTCTGAGGCATTGTGTGTTGATTCGTGCAAGCCTTATCAAGCATATAACTGGACAGAAGGAACCTTCATTCACCACCTATCACCCAGTTTTACAGATATTGCGTCTATTTCTAACAATATATATATTTCCTCGAATGGGAATCGAACCCTCTGTGGCCCTGCACCACGACTGGTCTCCATACATATATATAGACATATATTATTCTCTTTACATGTATATATCTACAGAATCACATCCCATAATTACGCTAACCGCATTAGTTAATTAATTATTTAATACTCCACAAATTGCTGTAAATACGTTTGACATCGTATTAATATTATCTAAGATTAATCGTGATGTATAAATAAATAAATCAGCTTCACGCTATATCTCTCTCTAAGCAGGCTAGGCAGAGGGAACCTAGTGTTAAGGCACTCTGTGTCCCATTTTCCACCCAGTTCTGGCCGCCAACTGGCCAAATCAGACAGCGAAACCAGAGCAAATAAATAAAAATGTAAATTTAAATAAATATTTCATTTCTATCATTGGGGATTGAACCCACAACCGTCGCGTTACAGTCCACCACATATATTCCAATAATTTAAATCTAATACCAATTTTTTAAGCCCAGCATTACCCGTGTGTAGTCCATAAAATAATACTATTTGCTTTCATCTTATAGCGTTTGGACTGTACTGAAAAGTTACCCACTATACGAACTATGACATCTAAATGCGCTAAAAATGGTGTGCTGGCGGTATTTCTCAATAACCAGAGAAGTACTAAACTTTTATAGGACCCTAGGTTCCTGATAATCTTATTGTGGAAAACTCGTGAAACTGTTTTAAAAATAATGTAACATCGATATTTTTATTATATTCCTAAAGCTTACTTAAAATCTATTGTAAGGTTTCTTTACCTAAAATCTATCGTAAACTTTTGCACGGAACTTAACGCCGCGTTTAGCCTCGACCTCCTCGCCTGGAAATTGAACCCACAAACTGTCACCTCTTAAAAAATATTCCTAGCTCTAAATAGAGCTTTAAAATGAAAATGGATTTACTATTGAAACAATATTTTTTTTGTAAATATTTTTTCATACAATCGTGCAATGAAGCGTACAATGTTTCAGTTAGTATAATATTAGAGAGGCACAATAAAAACACAAACAATTATATTTTGTTTTGAATGAATATTATGTCGTTTTTACCGTAATAGATATGAAATATATTTTTTACTAGCGGCCCACCCGCGGCTTCGCTTGCGTGAACTACGTTATTATTAATTTCTGTCTCCATAAGTGTAGGTACTTAAGTCCTATAAGTGACGTCCATGCAAAATTTGAGACTCCTAGCATTTGTAGTAACGAAGTTTCATACAAACTTTCAACCCCAAAAATAACCCCTTAAAAGTCGAATATTGCAAATTCCCGTCTTAGCGAGCACCTACGTCCTATAAATAACTCCTATGCAAAATTTGAGATTCCTAGCACATGTAGTTTCTGAGATTTCGTAATGAGTGATTAACCTTTCGATTTTATTTATATAGATAGATAGATAAATAATTTATAATACAAACAAATAATTTGTCTAAAATATAAAGAAAATATTAGATTCTATACACAAATAGTGTTAAGGAGAATTTATGTATTTAAAATAGAGGAATCGAGGACATTAAATATTAAATATTTTAATTTTTTTGCTCTGGTGTCGAGGAAAAGTGCGGCACTAAGCACCACCACTCAACACACATTACCTCCAGAATTCGGCGGAAAATGAGGAGTGTTTTAACACTAGATTCCCTCTGCCTACCCTATGCAGGATATACAGAAAGTACAAAAAAAAACATTAACATTTATATATATTTCGAATTCCCATTTTTTTCACGAAAAATCCATTCTCCATTAAAACCCTTGTAAATTGTATTGCATTTAATGCTACAGGCTTACATTTCGATACGTTTAATGAACGTTATACCGCGGTCGGGGCTAATGAAGCGGGTGAATGCTCTGTAATAATTGGGCAGAAGAAAAACTTCATTAAAATACTTACGGCTCATTATAAATATCAATTTTCAATGTTTAAATTTAAATAAGGTATTTTTAGAGTGTTAAATAAAAGGAGAAGTGGTAAAATGAAGCCGTGTGGCTTTAACGCGACGGTTATGGGTTCGATTATTTGTCTTGTTTAAAGTCACGTGACCTATACTCCAGACGTATCGCACTAATTTACATACATTACATTACATTTACAATAATTATAGTTCCTGAAAAATAATCTTAAAAGCTACTTTGGATATATCTCTTAAAATTTATATGGATATTATTGGATATATATTATATGGATATTATTATCCATATTTCTTGCTGAGAAATTAGGCAAATACCAACTCGAAGACTCACCATTAACATACTTGCCAGCCTCTTTGGTAAGCCTCGTCTCTCGTATTCTGATGCTAAAAGCTAAAAGAATATAACCTGGATGAGGTACATCATGAGAAAAAGAAAGTGTTTCATAGAAATTATTTCCTCTTTCCATTAGCAAAGCAAGGCTCTGTTGTTTCGTCGATGGACCAGTAATAGCACTAAATGGACGATAAGTATAAACGATGTGAGTGCAACGCGTATACGGTTTATATCTCAAAAGAGTTTTCTTGGAGAATTTACTTCTTGGAGAATATATTTACTTATATAATATTCGTGTACAAAAAATGGAACATTCTTCTTCATTTAACATCCTGAATACCTGAATAACAGAATCTTGAAATAGTATTGTTACTTTTTTTGGAGATATTTTAAGGAATTTTTTTATCAGTTGTACTTGTTGTAGCTTTCAGCTATGCACCAAAGACAGTAAGGTAGGCAGAGGGGACCTGGGAACCTAGTGTTAAGAGACTCCGTTCTCATTGAGACATTTCTACTCCCTACGTTCCCTTTTTTTTCGCCGAATGCTGGAAGAATTGAGTATTAAATGGCGGGAATTGGGAGCGAAGGAATGAAAATATGAACTATCTCATTCCCTCAAGCGCGAATCGAACCCGTCGCGTTTACGCTTATGCCCCTATACCACGACGGCCTGTGCGTATATAATAAGTTTTGATTTCCGTAAATTAAAATGAGATGTAAACACATTAATTCTTTTATGTCATGAAATTCAAATTTTTTACTAAAAGCGCAGAGTATCAAAAGACTTCCACTATTTACTAAGCAACTAATTCCAGAAGATATAAAAAGTTAAGAAGTTTGTTTACTTTTCGAAACTTAAGCCACCAACCACGAATTTGAAATTTCCAAGACATTACGAATAAAGATCTTTAGAGAAACTTTGGTTGAACTGCAGAAATTGCATTCATAAATGTTTGTTGTTAGTATGCACTTAATGTGCATTACAGTGTTTACATAAATATGAGATAGAGATATATAAAATGTATTTTTTTTTATAATTTCGTCCTTTTTTAGGACATTTTCAAGAAAAAATTAAAATAAAGTTGTAAATGTAATAATTAATATAAAAAAAATAATATTATAATATTTTAGGGGGGAATTCATCTAAACGGGTTGCCAACTTCCACCAGCTTCGTGATTCCTTTTCGCCTAAGTTACGAGCCATTGCCTGTTGAGTGCCAAAACTCAATTTCACGTTGTTACAAGAGCTAGGAAATAAAAAACATTTTATTTCTCCGAGTGGGAATCGAACCAGCAACCGTCTTGCTTACAAGACACTGACCCATTGTGCCTCGATGGCCTCAATACTTTCATTATATTAGTACTACAACAGAAACATTTTTTAGAAACGCTTTTCTTGTCAAGGATTATAACAGAACTTGTATCAAAAAATACTGAAAAAGATTCACGTCGTACCCCGCATATAGAAGGATAGGCAGAGGTAACCTAGTGCTAAGACACTCCATTCCGCCAAATTTTTCGAGGCCCTGCGTGTTGAGTGGTGGAACTCTACGCCGAAGTTTTGCTTTGGTGCCAGGCGAATAAATGAAAAAAAATAATAAAAATAATAATCTATTCTCTCGAGTGGGGATCGAACCCATAATTGTCGCGTTACAGCCATACCAACCCCTGCGACAAAACGGCCTCATTAAGTTAAATAATGTTAAGATATTAAAAGTAAGATAGAGTTGTTGAATTTCCGGTAGCATAATTGTTAACGGCGTTTGCCACAAAGAAGGCAATATAACTTCTAAATAATGTTTATAATTAATATAAATGTTGGAATTGTTTTAAACAGGCCGTCGGAAGCTGGTATAGTGGTACAGCGTCTGACTGTAAATGGGAAGTAGTGGATTCGATTCCCTTTCGGGGGATAAAGTTATTTTTTTTTCCTTGTTTCTTCTAAACATATTAAACAACTCTTAACGCTAAATTTATACTTGTGTAAGTATTAGTCTATTAAGCCATTTAATGTTAATTTGTAGCAAATATTTTCGACATAAATAATAGTCAATTTCACGCTGTATCCCTCTTACAGTAGGGTAGGCAGAGGGAACCTAGTGTTAAGACACTCCATTCCCCTTTTCCCGACAAATCTTAGAGACATTGCACGTTGAATGGCGGAACTAAACGCCGTGCTTTGTCTCGATCACTAGCGCGATGAAATTAAAATATAAAAATATAAGAAATATTTAATTTCCTCAAGTGGGTATCGAACTCACAACCAGTCGCGTTTACAATCATAAACTTCCACCACGACGGTCTCTCTATAATATTAGTCATTGCTTAAAAACAACTATTTTATGTACATTTTAAAGTAAAGTAAAATACATTTGTTAAATTACTGTGTTTCTGGAGTTCCTTTAAAATGTCACATGAATTTCACGGATCGCTCTGACGTGTATATTTGTGTGCACTAAAAGCATCTAAGATTTATACTAGATTTAGTTATATGTATATATTTACTGTTTTATATAGTTTATATTTAATTAACTATATATTTAATTATATTTATTTAAGACGAACTTATATTAACATTGACTCTAAATCGTCGTGGTGCAGAACCCCAAGCATGTGACTGTAACGCGAGGGTTGTGGGTTCGATTACCATACGGAGAAATGAATTATTATTTAATAATATTTTCATTCCTTGCTCTGGTACCAAGTTTAAAGCAATTTTTTATAGCACATAAGATTTTTTTGGGGAGAATTGCATAGCTAAGTAAAAATAGTTCAGCCAAGTCTTTTTATGGCATTCATCTAGGTTCTACAAATGATTTAAAGGTATAAAACTTACAAGTTTCAACTGTAATGTAATCTCATATTTCACAAGAAGAAATACGAAGAGAGCTTAAAAGATTTACTTTGGCTAAAATATGAAGCGTTGCGCTACTTTTAGAATTCTCATTCTTTTACTTTATGAAAGCGATTGCGATACATTTCATATCTACAATTTATCTAACTGGACTGTTAATTTAGAGAATTGGTAATTACTAAGATGTAAATTATAGGTTCGAATCCCCGTTGAGGAAAAAAATAATAAAAAAACACAAATAAGTAAATGATTATTTTCATCACAGATATTAGAAACAAGTTCGGTTTGGTTTCCTATAATATTGATAGATTGTGTGTATATTTTTATTTATTTACATTTATGTAAAAAATATAATTATCTTAAATATATTTTGTAAATAATAAATATAATTAATTATAATAATCATCAGTCGTGATAAAAAGCAGGGCCTAAACGCGACGCATGTGTGGGTTCGATTCTCGCTCATGAAAATGAAATAATTTCATATCCTCGCTCTAGTAATGAGACAAATTGTTTGGTACAGTTCCGCCACTCGACACACAATGTCTTCAAAATTGGGCGGAAAATGGGGAACATAAGTATCTTTATGGGAACGGAGTGTCTTAACACTCGTGTCCCGTAACGTAACGTGAAGCTGATTTATTTACTTTATTTATTTTTACTTTAAACAAACTATAGCTAAATAAATGAAGGACGGTGTTAGAAGTAATGATTTGTAGTCTAATTGAGAGCCGAGTAGACCCGTGGGACGCAACTAGCATCAACACACCGCAGTTGTCCCATTAAACATATTAAGTTCCATTAGCCAGTGCAAAGTTTAACGTAACCTGAAAGTTTGTATTTGGATTAACAGGGTTGAGTCGATTATGCAATTGCTATACACGAGTGTAAGATATAGGGGGACAAAGTGTGACTGTAAAACCGACTGGTTGTGGGTTCGATCCCCATTCGAGGATATGAAATATATACTTCAATTTTTATTTCCATTTCTTCGCTCTGATGATGAGGCTTCAAACAATGCCTTACAATTCGTCAGAAAGTGGAGAACAGAGTGTTATAACACTAGGTTCCCTCTGCTCTGCTATGGGTGGGATAGAGCGTGAAGCTGATTTGAGATTTAGAATTTTTTTAAGCGTCAAGCTATTTTTCAGTATTTCCAGTACTCAGTAGAGTAGGCAGAAGGTATCTAGTGTTCAGATACTTTGTTCCCCGTTTTTTCCGCCAAATCCTGGAGGCATTCCAGATACGTGTGAGAAAAACAACATTCAATCTGTACATATAAAGAAGTTGTCGATTTAAAAACGTTACCCTCGCTATGATAGTATTGTCGTTAATATTTAAGTACCACTCTGAATTTTCTTATGTAACAGAATAGTAAAAGGTTAAAGTGAATTTGATTTAAAGCTTTCTTCACCCTATATCGTATAATATATGTTTTCACATAGAAAGCTTTAACAAGAAAACTAGAAAAATAATAAAAATAATTTGAAGTTTGATTTCTCAATAAGAATCAAAATATATGATTGTGTGGGTATTAATATTTTACTTTTTTGTAAACTACCCTAACATTGATAATTTTCTTACAATTTCAAATTTTAATATTTTGCGCAGCGGCACAGGGGTGTGACTGTAACGCAACGGTTGTGGATTCGATCCCCACTCGAGGAAGTGAAATATTTATTTACGTTTATATTTCCATTTCTTCGCTCTGATATCGAGGCAAAGTGCGACGTTGTGTTCTGCCTGCAACTCGACACGCGATGTCTCCAGAATTCGGCAGAAAGTGGGGAACGGAGTGTCTTCATACTAGGTTCCCTAGGTACCCTGATGGGTGCGGGATACAGCGTGAAGCTGATGATTTATTTATTTTCATATTTTAGAGTCAAGATAATTTTCTTTAGTTGTATGTGTAAGTAAGTAACACCAAAATATCATGGTTCTACAAACTCGTTTAAATATACAAAAGCGTCAAATGTGGCACATCTAATTAGATTTCATAAAACACGACCGAGTTCGTGTTGATGAATATTAATTACATAAATACACTAATTATCCAGCATTAGACGGCTGCTTTTCACGTCTAAAACCGAACTCGTTTTGTCTTACAAACAAAAAATAGAGTGTATTACAATATATTAAACAAGTTTTTGTTTTCATCTTCACGCTGTATCATGCACATAGAAGGGTAGGCAGACGGAAACTAGTGTTAAGACAATTTGTTACCCTCTTTCCGTCGAATTTTTCGAAGCATTGCGTGTTGAGGAGGGGGACTCAACACAGCGTTTTGGCCTTGGTGACAGAGGGAAGAAATGGAAGTATTAAGAAATAATAATTCCTCCTCTATAGCGGGGATAGAACCCACTAAATATATAAGAAAAATTACCAAACAGGAGAAAAAAATTCACAATGTACTACTATAGAATATATTAGTCTACAATATATTGTACAAAACGTGCCACTAAATCCGTCAAAGGCGAACACAAAGTCTCATTAAACGCGAACCGTAGTATTCGCAAATTAATGCTAAAGCCATATGTAGTGGGTTCAATTTTCAGTCGAGTAAATGCGCAGCGTTGAGTTTCGCGAATCCACACATAATGACACCAGAATTCGGTGGAAAGTGGGATAATCCCCACTACAGGGTACAGCGTGAAGCTAATAAAAAAAATATAGAACTAATCACTTCCTTTACTATTTGGCAATCCAAAGAAGGCAATCGATTACACAATATAGGTACCTAGTATTAGAGAATGGGAACCAATTAAAATACTCTAACTTAACACTAGGTTCCCGGAATACACCGTGAAGCGACTTAATTAAATTTTTGGAACCTACTAAGTATTATACAAAACGTACCCCTAAATCCGTCAAAGGCGAACACAAGGTTTCATTAAACGCAAACCGCGGTATTCGCAAATTAGTGAATGATTTATTTACGAGCGCGCTCCGAATACATCACGCTGACCGATTGTCGTCGTATTTCCATTCAGTTGGGTATGTGTCCCATTTTAAGTGACTATTATTATGTTATACGATAATTTGTTATCCAGTTAGGGTTTAAAATTTTTGGGTTCTGCTTCAACATGCAGTGCCTCCAGAATTCGGCTGTAAGTGGAGAACAAAGTGTTTTTAAAGTAGGCTACCTCATGTCTGTGAACTTAGCAGAGCATTGTCCAGCAGATCAAAAAAAATGGAGTTCTCTTCGCATGCACCTGAGTTCTATAGTTCCTGATAGGTTTTATAAATAGTTCTGTCGTTTTTACCCCTGAAAAAGTTATGTAAAAAAATGATCTGCTAACTTCCCTTGGCAGATCATTTTTTTGCAAATAAAAATCGAGGCGAGATCTGCACTCATAGGGATGAATAAAATAGTTCCTGATATTTTTTAACAATAGTTCTGTTAATTTCACGAAGAAAAAAATTTTTAAACAGAAAAAAAGAACGTTCGTTTCGAAAATAGTTCGAAAGGTAAAGTAATTTTTAAAATTAATAAAATAATACTCAGACGCGAGAACTCTTTATTTTACAATAGAACATAAGTAGTTCTACGATATTTAGCCTGAAAGAAAACCAGAACTCTGAAAAAACTGCCAGCAGAGCATAGTTTAATGTATGAAATATTGAAAAATGTCTATTTTAAGTCTTCATATGTAAAAGTACTAAATAATTTATTTATGAATGTGCTCAGACACGAGAACTCTTGGATTTCTAACAGAATATGAGTAGTTCTATTATACAAAGCTAACTACAAAACCAGAACTCCTGTAAAAATGCCAGCAGAGCCAAATGCCAATTTGTCGAAAAATATCAAATTAACTTGTTGCGAAGAAAAATATT
>JAEBDU010009587.1:0-15751 GCA_016802625.1 Heliconius numata | reverse complement strand
CTGATAAAATGCAAGTTGCAGTAGAAAGGACAAAAGGATTATAAAACTTCAGGTAAGGGTAAAAGTATCAAAAAGAGAAGAAAAAGAAACAGCATAAGCTGCAAAAGCACCAAACGAAAGAATATTACTGAATCGTGAAATTTTAACATAAGAACCATGCGTTTTGCAGCGATGGGTGGAATTTTACAAGGAGGTGTATGAATGTGATGACGCCTCAGTCTCATGGGACAGCGACACGCGGAGTCTTGATTTAGTTGATGGGAGGTAAGTAGTTGAATGTGGAAAGCAGCGGGAGCAATATTGTGGGCCACGCGTCCTTCATTTGTTTTGGTTTTTGTACAATCGATGTTGGAATACACAAGGCACAAGGGTGTGACTATAACGCGACGGTTGAGGGTTCGATCCCCACTCGAGGAAGTGCAATATTTATTTACGTTTATATTTCCATATCTTCGCTCTGGTGTCGAGGCAAAGCGCAGCATTGAGTTCTGCCACTGAACACGAAGAAACACATATATAGGTATTACAGCTGTAGCTCACCGCCGCCGGCGGCCAGCAGCCAGTGCAGGATGTTCCCGCGCTCGTACGTGAACCCGTCGGCCGCGCGCGCCGGCTCGCGCAGCGCCGCGTGCGTCAGCGGGCAGCGCAGCGCGTGCGGGGCGCCGCGCTCCTGCGACACACCGGCCGGCCTGTACTACGTCAGTAGCGGACTAGGAGCAAGCTGACTAAATTAATTAATTAACTATTTTCTCCACCTTTAATGCAATGATTCAATGTATACTTAAAAATGCCGAAAATAGGATCCGGGACATTCGTTGATCAAATTAATTTACCCACTTAATTACTAACTTAATTTGATATTATTAACACTGAAATATTATCAATATATAATATATAATGTATACATATACTAAATACAATTAATGGTGATTAATGTGTAATCTCCCAAACAGATTAACCGAGTTGTGTGTTACTGTCACTGACCTTCTGAGTAGGCTATGGAGCAACATAAAAGCACTACTTTTATCTCGGATTTTCGCGGAATGGAGATTAATGAGCAATAAACCACGATTACCGTTAAATATAAAATAATTTAACAAATTTTATTTTATTTTAAATACGAAATTTTATTTTAAATACGACCTAGAGTTAAATAACAATTTATCAAGTGTATAACAAGATATTAAAATATACCGAATCATATTAAAGAATAGTAAATAAAAAACCGGACAAGCGCGAGTCGGGCTTGCCCGCCGAGGATTCAGTACAAAAATTGGAGGTCACGCGCTTTTTCTGAAATTCAGGCTTAGCTTAGCCAGAGCCCTTTTATTTGATACGTCACTTAAACTAGCTTTAATACCATATCTTGGTCCCCTTTTAAGGTTATTATTTTTTAGGATTTAACCACATACGTATAGTTTTCAGATTTTTCCCTGAAATAGTACTACCAGTAGATAACTAGTTGCAAATTTCATAATTCTAGGTTATCTGGAAATACCCTATTAATTTTTGATTTCCTTTATAACCCTAAAAAAGCGGGCGAAGCTGCGCAGGGGCCGTTAGTGCAAAAATAAATGAAGATAAACCATATCGCTTGGGAGATCATCTCGACGCAGCCACAGCAATTCATCAAGTAACCGCGCCCGTACTTCCCCACATTCATCTTCTGAGCTGAATTCACTTTCGTTTTCTCCTAAAAGGAAATCATACACAAAGCTGCAAATATAGTCTGGCAAACATGTTATTTATAATGGGAAGCACGCGCGGCAAATTGCGCAGAAAGCGTGTTTTGATGTCTGCACACATAGACAGACTGCTCACGCCGGACCGATTCCCCGTAAGGGCTCGCGGGGAATCGGTGCGGGGTGTGACCGGGCTACGGTACATTCGAGCGCAACGCTATCAGTTCATTACTATGAAATATGAATATAATATCATATGATAGCATCATATATACGGAATGGCGTAATATACTAGTCAAAACAAAATAAGGGCCATTACGTATTTTTGCACTTTGGATTAATTTATTCACATGAATGCAATCTTGAGTGGTTGATACTTATGGTACGTTCATCTTAAGTGTTGACAAGTTCTATTTGAGTATACTGCCAGCAAAAAATTGTAAAAGTAGGTAGATTTAGAGATTTTTATGAACCACTTGATTTTACCCTTATTTAAGTTGATAGTTAAATTCAGTGAAAGTTTGGAACTAGTCGTGTATAGTTCAAATAATGTTTAACTATCGTGTTAATTGATCTTTTGCGAACACTATGCCACGTATTCGACGACACATGAACTTGCCAACCATAATCAGAGCTGTAACTCTAATTCAAGAAGGACATTCACAGCGTTCTGTAGCTCTACAGCTCGGCTATTCACGAAGAGCGATCCAAAATGATTGGAATCATTTTCAAGAGACGGGAACGGTATCCAGAAGACGAGTGTCAGGCAGAATTATATCCACCACCGCGCAAGAAGACCGCTATGTTCTCTTGACTGCGCGAAGAGAGCGTTTTATCACCGCTCACTGCTTACAAAATCGCTTGCGACAAGCCATAGGTACCCGCGTTAGTGATCAAACAATTAGGAAATGGTTGCACGAAGTCCAGCAGTTCTCCAGAAGACGAATATTACGAATTCCACTAACAAGTGCTCATCGTGCAAACCGTTTAACGTATGCAAGGCAATATCTTGCCTTGGACATAAGTGACTGGAGCACAGTATTGTTTACTGATGAGAGTAAAGTGATATTTTTTAATGATGATAGGCGCATTAGTGTTTGGAGACGTGAAGGTGAACGATTTTCAGATGCTTGCATCCGAGAAAGTGACAGATTCGGGGGTCACAATGTGATGGTGTGGGGAGGCATCAGTCTATCGGGTACAATTGAACTAATAATCCTAAACGGAGGCACTGTAACAGCTCAGCGAAACATTGAAGAGGTTATCAGACCTCATGTGGTGCGTTTTGCTCAGAGAATTGGTGCAAGATTCAAGCTGATACACGACAATGCACGCGCACACACCGCTCGAGCCACCAAAGCAGCTCTACAGGAGGCTGATATTGAGGTGTTACCTTGGTCTGCCAATAGTCCAGACCTCAACCCGATAGAATACATGTGGGATCTACTCAAACGAAGCGTTCGAAGTACTGACCGGCCCGTACATATCGAGCCACAGCTTATTGAAGTGCTGAAATCAAGCTGGTAGCAAATTCCACAAGAAACTGTTCGAAAACTGATTGAAAGTGTTCCTCAAGCCTCAGGATTGTGTACAAAAATGAGGAGGACACACACGATACTGAAGACAACAAAAAAAAAGCTTTAGAAATGCTAAAAGTTGTTGAAAGCTTTATGAGCGGGAGTGAATTTTTTGTCAAAATTGCATAGTTAATTGAAAAAATTCTAAGTTAATTTTATTGGATCGATTTTAATTAAATTTTAAGTTAATTACATTAGAAAATGGTAAAGCTAATGAACTTCATCATTTTCTAATACCTAAGTCCCAGTAACACATAAATATACTTGAAAATTGCAGTGGCCCTTATTTTGTTTTGAGTAGTGTAGAGCATATTTATCTAGTAATATTATAAGAATTAGTGTGTTAGCTTAAGCAACAAGCAAAATCAAGTTATGGATAATCAAATTGAAAAATTAATTGAATTGAATTCTTGATATATGGCGTTATTGAAAAATTAAATAAAAAACTGATTTGAAATTATTATAATGGGGCCACATACAAATATTCTCAATCCAAATTCAATAAAAAAAAGTAAAAAATAAAAATTGACAAATAATAAAGGAAACAATCAAAACGGTAAAAGGCATTTTTGTTTACAATTAATTATATTCTTGTTTGAATAATATAGTGTGAGCTCGATTGTACCTATAAAGATGTGTGGGTGCGAATTTCCTGTAAGGACGTAGCGCTCACACTGACGCACAGTAACTTGTATGGCAAAGGGATACCGCACTCTCATTTTTTGTACCTCAAAATTTATTGAAATAATTTACCTAATATTTTTTTTATTTAATCTTTAAGAAGTTTAAATATTGCCAGATATTTTTTTATCCATATTGCATAGTATATAAGCTTGTATTACGCATACTGAATGTTTATGTTGTACATAAGTGTGTATATAGTATATACATATATATATAAATATCATGTGCCATTAGTTATATAAGCAGAAGCTTAGAATTGATTAATTATTTATTGACAAAAAAAAAATTTATACTTTTCGGGCTAGTCTTGATTTTATTCTCGACAACAATGTATGGAACAGCTAATTATTTTTCGATATTTACATATCCTCATAAAATTTTCGTTTTGTATAATTTACTACAACATAAACATGATCAGATATATTAATTATCGTATAGGTAAATGTGATTTACTAAGCGTGAGGTAAAACAACATAACAGGGTAACACTGATCGAATGTTCTCTGCGCATACGTATACTGCGCAGTTTGCTGCGCGAGCTACCCATTATCAATAACATGTTTGCCAGACTATACTTACTATAATTTATGTTAAACATACGTGTACGTCCCATAAATAGCAAATTATTTTAAATTAATTTTCTCAACTTTTTGACAAAAATAAAAAAAATATCTTATACGTCCATGTGTGTATTTGTGCGTATGTCAGTGTGTGCATGTATGTGTGTGTGTATGTCTGTGTGTGCATGTGTGTGTGCCACTGGGACGTGTAAAATATTTCATTTTTACCATATCCAAAAATAGTCATCAAATCTTCAATCGACTTATCAAGGAGTTGTGGCCCGCTGAGTGCAGTCTCTCGCATTGCTTCTAATAAACGAGACTCTTCCACATCAGATACTGATGATCCTGAACAAGCGAGGACAAGTTTATATATTAAGAAAAGTTAAGTATCTATATGTTTTAAAACACAAACCATAGTGTATTCACCTGGCGGTCTCGTCACATATTCTCGTAGCCATCTCGCAACTCCCACAGGCCCCCAAGCGCGTACGTCAGCGCCCTCCTCCTCGTCGAGTAGGTGGGAGTTGGGCAGTTTCCACAGCGTCAGCGTCCCGCTCAGCTCGCCCACGGCCAGCACGGGCGCGGGCGCGGGTAGCAGGCGCACGGCGGGCGCGCCCCCCGCCGCGGCCGGCAACGCGGCCAGGGCGCGCGCACACACCTCCCCGCCCGCGCGGGCCCACACGCGCCACACGCGCGCCCAGCGGTCCACGCCGCCCGTCGCCAGCCACAACTCCGCGCCCACCCCCGCGCCTTGGCCCGCCTCCACCGGGCCCCAGCGCACGCACTGGACTACGCCGCCGTGCGCCTGTAGAGACTTGGCTAGTTTCAACGAGCCTCTCTCTACGCTAGTGTCGGTGACTCCCTCCAGCTCCACCCACCATAGTTTCACCAGAGCGTCTCTTCCTCCCGTCGCGAGCAAATATGTTTTGATATTTTCATCAGAATCTTCGACTTCAAAATTTGGAGCAAAATCACAACTTAGAACTCCTGAATGTTTATGAAATAAAATTAGTCGTTTTCGTTTATTTAAATTTTAAAATAAAGAATCATATAGTTCATACTTAATTATAAATAAAATCACCAGGCCAGGTCATTGAAACGAAATATTTACTATTTTCATGTACACGCTCTGGTAACTAAGCACGCAATGCTCCAGAATTCGACAGAAAGTAGGGAACGGGGTATTTGAACACTAAATTTCCTCTGTTATGTGCGGGATACAGCGTGCAGCTAAAAAGAGTCACCGAGATCGTGTGCATCTGCTTCTTGATGCAGTGTCCCGGGGCAAGACGGTGGAAGTAACAAGTGCAGCTCGCCCGCCTCACCCCCTGTCACGAGTGCTCGTCCGTCCGCCGTCCATGCGCAGCACATGGCCGCTTCAGCCAGGCCCGTATAAACACTAAAACAATTGAAACCGAACAAGTCTTTAATTACTAGTAAACTATAATATTTTTACCTTTCTAATATAGGAAATTATAATAATTAATATTATAATTATTTTTCTATAAGTATTAAGAAAAAATTATAAAATACCCATTTTTAGGGTTCCGTACTTTTTAAAGAAAAGAGGAACCCTTATAAGATCACTCTGTAGTCCGTGTGTCTGTCTGTCAAGACCCCTTATCTCTAGGTAATAAAAACATAACCCTTCCTTAGCAGTCGGGATAAATAGCAAAAAACGTGTATTTTTACGCAATAAAAGGAATCAAAATTAATAGGACATTTCCGGTTAACTTAGAATTTTGATTAGGCAGCTAGCATGTATAAGTAGTATCAGGAAAAAATCTGAAAACTATACATTTGTAGTTAAATCCTAAAAAGTAATATCCTTAAAAGTGGGGAAAAAATTGGTTTTAAAGCCGCTAATTCAAGTGAGGTATCAGATAAAAGAGCTCTAGCTAAGCTAAGCCTGAATTTCAGAAAAAGTTCGATATCTCCAATCTTTGTACGGAACCCTCGGTGGGTGTGCCCGACTCGTGCTTGTCCGGTTTTTTATTTGTTTATATTGTAGAAGTATTTTTAAAAAACGTTACTAAGCTGTAATGGGTCTGGACTTGGCGGATCGATCCCCCAAATAGCTGCATGTCCGTCGTCGCAAGCAATCAGAAGTAAAGGTGGACGATGTGTGGACAGACGTGTGTCGCGAACTCCGCCGCCTCCTTCTCCTCCGCAGGCATTTACGCTTTCCGCTGAAAACACTACCAGCTCACAACCTGACTAGTGGAAAAAGACTATTATCTATCAAGGGCCGCACTAAATATATATTTGACAAGCACATTCTACCAACCTGCACGTCCCAGAGGCGCGCGCAGCCGTCCAGCCCTCCACTTAGAAGTAACGCGCCATCGGCACCAAAATCAACAGACAGTACAGGATACGAATGCGCCGCTAGCTCCAGCTCCAGCTCAAGTACGATTTCTTCTTGCTGTAGCCATTTAAACACTCGTACATAACCGTCACTAGAACATATAGAGTAGGTGCGTTTGATATAATTACATACTTTAAAATTAGCAATATACATTGCCGCAATGTATGAGTGATGGCTACCGTGGCGTAGCGGCACAAGGACAAGGGTGTGACTGTAACGCAACGGTTTTGGTTTTCGCAATTCGAAAATGAAATATTCATCACCATTTGTATTTACACTTGTTCGCTGTGGTGTAGAGTTCAACCACACAACACGCAATGCCTCCAAAATTCGGCGGAAAGTGGGGAACGGAGTGTTTTAATACTAGATTTCCCTCTTACTAATAACTATGCAGTGAGCGGGATATAGCGTGAAGCTGATTTAATTTTAAATTTTACCTCACGAGAGATGGTTTTGTTAAGGCAAACACCTAAATTAAAAAATTAAACAAAATTTTCTACTTAATTTAAACTAAAAACTAACGTTTAGTCTTGAATATGCATCATATTTACCTGCATGCGGTAGCTATATGTTTGTTAGAAATTGCAACAGAGTTGATGGCAGCGACATGAGACACGCGCGCCAAGCGACGGGTCTCAGTACTTGTACATAGTAAGCCTTCTAAGTTTTCTATATCTGAATCCATTTCGCTAACAGGGCCAATTCCCTAAAAAAAATTGTTTTAATTTAACAATTAAGGCTATATAAATATATTGAAGCACTTAGAAGATACCAACCTCTAAATCACCGAGCCCAAAATGAACGAGAGGATTACAATTAAGTTCTATGTCGTCACTTATACAAAAATTTCCTAACGACCACGTCCGGATCGACTTATCATTAGAGGCTGAAAATACACAAAGAAAAGTTATCTACATATATATGTAGTGAAATTGGAAATAAAAAATAAGCGAGTACCTACAGTATAGCTTAAAAACCGAAAAGCACAATTTAGGAAATTATGTGGAAATATTTTTTCTAATGGAGGACCAGGGTGATCTTTCTGGCGAGGCATAAGGCTCATACTCGTATTAGTAAAAAATTGTAAAAATTAAGAACTAAATGTCCTAACTGTACGTACCTATTTATTCCGACCAATCTGCAAAATTTAAGCAAGAACGAGACACGTAACAACAATAGAAATAGAATAAATGAATAGCTACCTGTGATCATAAATCGTAAGTCATGTGCAAGTTCAACACAGGTGAGGTAGCGCTCGTGCGCGTGCAGCACGCGCAGGCACGAGGCGGTGGCGGGGCTCCAGAGGCGCGCCGTGCGGTCCAGCGAGGCGGAGGCGAGCACGCCGCGGCGCCAGCACAGCGCCGTGACGGCGGCGCTGTGCCCCAGCAGCGCGGCCCCCGCGGCCACGCGGCGCGCGCCCCCCGCGCCCTCCACGCGCCACAGCCGCACGCGCCCGTCGTGCCCGCCCGTGGCCGCGTCCCTTGCGCAGGCCACAGCACACAGAGCCCCCAAATCGTGAGCACCGTCTTCCCATAATATTGGCGATGGACCAGTATCGCCTTCTCTCGCATGAGAAATGATTTCTAAAAAATAACAATTAACAAGTGACTAAAATATGAACCTTCCTTCATTTTCTTCTCATTTTATTTAAAATCTAATAGTGTTATACAACACCTTTTATATAACTCATATTATTTTCTATAAGTTAAATAATTTAATAAGTTTCACCTGATACAGTAAATATGTGTGCGCTATTATAGCATATAATAATATTGTGGATGTTAATACCTAAAATCTTTCCAAAAACATCACTTGAAATGTAAACGGACTATAAAACAACAAACAAAAATCTACTAAATATAAAACTTGCACACGGTTCTATATGGAATATCATTGATATTAATAAAACAACATTCTTTTACTTCCGTGTCTCGGAATGAACAGGAATGATTTATTTGAAGTAACTAGTACATGTCACATGATGCCACTGATTATTTTTATATATACCAACACCCCCACTATATAAAAATAATACAAGTAATTTAATTTTATATTAAACCAATAGCTTTTACAAAAGTGTTATGCTTAATTAAATTTAAACTCTTTATAAACAAATCAGCTGGCACCTACATAGGTACTGTACATGAGGTACTTTTGAGCAATATCTTTACAAAAATGAAATCTTATATGTATATGCTTAGACTTATTATGGAAAACAGGATTCAATAACAATTTATGTGCACTTTGGTTATCATTGTAAAGAATAATAGTATATAAAATGTCAGTAATTTAACATTGCAAGTTTTGTAAGTAAATAGCTTCTTTACAACTTTCTGAGATCCCTATATGCTCTGCCTCTGTACTAGAGAGTGCAACAACCTTCTGTTTTCTGCTTTCCCAAGATATGGCAGCACCTGATAATTCAAATACATAACCTGTATACGACCTTCTACTAATAACATCACTCCCCCAATCAGCATCAACACAACCAATTATACCAGAATTAAGTTTTGAATCATATTTTAAAACATAATGTTTTGTTTTCTTTAAATATCTTAAAATCCTTTTAGAATGTTGCCAATGTTGTTTAGTACAACAACTAGGTATCAGGCACTGATACTGTATACTGGTATCACACTTGTTACCTGTACTAAGTGTACCTAACAACTGGTCTATATAGCCTTCTTGGTCTAATGTTACATAATTTTTATTACACATTACTCGCATACCCAAACAATATCTTATAGTACCTAGGTCTTTAATATTGAAATTGTTTCTTAAAGAATTTTTCAAGTTTATAAAGCAATTACAGTTACACACTTCTTGTTTCTTTTAATAAATAAACAAGGTTCATATTTAGATTTTATATAACCAATGTTACACAAACATTCATCAACCTTTTTATACCACATTCTTGAAGATTGTTTTAACCCATAAATGGCCTTTTTTAACTTTAAGACTTTACTATCATTTAAATCACTAAAACAATCTGGTTTTTGCATATATCTTCTTCAAGATGTCCATTTAAAAAAAGCTGTTCTTACATCTAAGTGTGTTGTTTTAAAATCTAATTTTACAGTTAAGGCAAATAATAATCTTAAGTTGGAATATCTAATCACTGAAAAGAATATTTGATTGTAGTCCACACCAGGTCTCTAAGTGAAACCTTTTGCCAAGCTTTTGCTAAGCGTGCATGGTATAGAACTGTACCATTCACATCACACTTTTTCTTTAAAACCCATTTACACTTAACCACACAACCACTATTTGGAGTATCAACCAAGTCCCAAGCTTGATTCTCTTCGAAACATTGAAGTTCTTCTTTTAATGCTTTTTGCCAATACTCTTTTTCATACCCAGTCAATGCCTCTTGCAATGTTAAGTCTCCAACTTCTTGAAGATAGACACTTTGTTGACTACTGAAACCAAATCTATCAGGTTGTTTTCTGTTTCTAATACCCCTTCTAGTAATCACAAGTTCTTGTAAACTTTCTTCTACATTTTCATACTCACTGGGTATATACTCAGAATCAGAGTCATTTGTAGATTTCTCATGGGATGTGAGAGAATCATTTTCTTTCATATCCCCCACTGAAGATGGCTTGTCTAAATTTTGTATTGTTTCATTTATATTTTTTCTCGACAGCTATCACATCTCGACTAGTTGTTGACCTCTTTAATTGGATCATACACTCTATAGCTTACATCAGCATAACCTACTAGAATAACTTTTTAAGCTTTTTTATCCCACTTTCGTCTCCTTTCTTTAGTTAGTCAACTTTCTCTTTTAAGGTTAACCCATCAACTGTATTTTTCATTTTATTCAGACATATACTGTTTAATGTCCCAGCCTACGATGCCAGAGCTCATCGGATATGATCGCTGCTGCAGATATATTTTCTTCAAGTTGTAGCTTGTAAACTCCATTTTTTAATAATACTTTAGCCACCAGTGCACCCTTTCTGATTATATATTTCACAGGCATTAGTAGTAAATACAACATTATTCCCTTTGTGAATTAATTGACTAACCGAAAGTAAGTTAGTCGTCAATTCCGGTACCCAAAACACATCTTTTATGTCCACATCAAAACTGCAATCATTAACTATGGTATATAGAAATCTTTATATCGCCGGAACACGTGATTGGCACTTTTGTTTTGTCGGCTACTATAATGGTTTGACCTTCCTTTTTATAAGAACGCAAAATAAACAATGGCTGAAAAATATATCCTTTTTATATTTTTCAACCATTGTTTATTTGGCGTCAAGTGCACAGTGTAGTGTTGCCGATCGATAGTCGACTATCGATAGGCTATCGATATTCTATCGATAGTTGTCCGATAGTAGAACTATCGATATTTTAATCGATAGTATCGATATTTCGATAGTATCGACACTATCGATAGTTCAAAAGAGTACAATACTATCTCCCAGTCAGAAAGATATCGATACTATTGAATTTCTAGGAAACGATAGTATCGATACTATACTGGCCATGTTGACCGCCATGATTGTTATTTTTATTTACCATAGACTTCCTGGCCGTCGATGAATGCTTCCAACCTTTATAACTAATAGCCAAAGCGCTATTCGATTCATTGTTCATTCCATTCGTCCCGTTCCCGGTTTCCATGTCGAGTAACTTACTTTTAATGGTGTCTGTTGTTATCTGAATACCGGAATGTTCGATGGCCATTATCATGGGGGCATATTTTTCAGGTAGCCCTGCCAATAGCAACGAACCAATCCACTCGTCGTTTAACTAGAATCCTGTATTACACAACTTTTGCCCTGTTTCTATTATTTGTGTCACATATGCAATCACGGAACCACAATTTTGCAATCTAATAGAAATTAAATTTCTTAGTAAGCTAATTCTTCTCGTAAATCCGGAATCATCAAATAAAGTTTGTCCCATAATTCTTTTGTAGTAGAAACATTTCTAATATGCACATATAATCAAGAGTCAATCGTAAGAATCAGTTTCGCTCTAGGTTTTTCATCATCCTGGGTAAACAATCTCACATCTTCCTTTGGTTTGATGCATTTCATCATCCCTTTAAGGATTAATAAGTTTTGCGCTGCAAATGCCCATTCACTGTAATTTTCTCTGCCTCTTAACTTCGGCACATTTACAATGTAATTGGCAGCCATTTTTAGCTTGATGTAAAATAAATAAATTTGAATACCTAATCTAGCTAATCTAAATATCCTACTGCGAAATTTATTATCACACACATAACTTGATAACTTTTCAACACTTTCGCGATACTTAGCAAGAAAAACTTTAAAGAGCCATACAGATGGGCTAGAGTCTGGGCCCATAACCTAATAAAACAACGTTCTTTTACTTCCGTGTCTCGGAACGAACAGGAATGATTTATTTGAATTTGAAGTAACTAGTTCATGTCACGTGATGCCACAGATTATTTTTATATAAGCCAACAGATATTAACTCATTATTAAACCTAGAAAGAGTTTCAATGAAATCGTTGCCGCTTTAATATCTTACCATCAAATTCAAAGACTTTAAGCACTCCGTCCGTGCAGGCGGTCAACAGCAGCGCGCCAGAGGCCAGCGTGGCGACGGCGTGCACGGCGCCCTCGTGCGCGCGCACGTACGCCAGCAGCGCGCCCGAGCGCGGCGCCCACACACGCACGCCGCCGTCGTCGTGGCCCACCACAGCGCGCTCGCCGCCCACCCACTGAAGCGCGCGCGCAGCCGCCGCGTCCGGCGCCGCCAGCGTGCGCAGCGCCACCAGCGCGGCGCCCCAGCCCGCTCCACATGCCGCCCGCGCGTCCACTGCTCGCCACACGCGCACTGCGCCGTCCACGCCCGCAGTGGCCAGCAGCTGCCCCGAAGGCGCGAACTGCACCGCCGTGACGCCGTAACGGTGCGCGCGCGGCGCCTCGGCGCACTGTTCCCAGGCGCGCCCAGCGCCCCACACCCACAGGCGCAGGGCGCCGTCGCCGCCGCCCGTGGCGAGGCGCCCGCCCGCCGCGCTGGCACCTGCCACCTCGCCGCGCCGCAGCCGCAGCGACGACACCAGCGACGGCTCGCCTATCTCGTCCATCCGCACACCTTGCCTTACCTTACTACTCTAAGCTGCTTCCTGAATGGAGCTATTAGCCTATATAATTGAGCCTATGATTCTTCGATAGAATATGAAAGCTTATTCTACAGCAGTAGTCCATATATAAAATAGTGACAAATGAATGGTAACAATTGACGTGCTCAGTGAGTACTGGTGGCGCGACGCCACTGACGTGGTCAGCGTGGTATCGATTGCAGGAGTGACCTCGGGTGACACCGCCGTGTTATTACGCATTATGACAGCTATTATTGTACTGACCACAAACTTTGTTGTGTCAACGATTGAGGTTTTTACTTATGGTCATCCAAAAAACTATTCATCTGCCATTTTTAGGGTTACCTTTTAAGAAAAAAAGGAAGCCTTATAAGATCAATTTGTTGTCCGTCCGTCTGTTTGTCTGTCAAGAGTATTTGATTCTCCAAGCTTGAAGATATCGAATTGAAATTCAAACCGCATACTCAGATCTACGATCCCTTGATTTCGTGAAAAAATGTATTTAAAAAAAATATAGCCGTTTATATCGCAAAAACTTTTATTTTAAATTTAATTTTATTATATCGCTAAGACCGACACTATAAAGGGAATAAATATTAATAGGGTACTTCCGGTTTTACCTACGTTTATGAAATTTGGCAGCTAGCATCTACAAGTAGTAATAGTTCAGGAAAAAATTACAAAACCACAAATCTGTAGTTGAATCCAAAGAAACTGGGTCAAAATTTGATATTAAAGCCGCTAGTTCAAATGAGTCTACCTACGTCTACGTCAAGGTCATGACTGTATTGGTACTTGAAAATTTAGCATTCGATTGTTGAAAATTTCGTTAGAATACAGTTGCTAATCGATTTTGTATTCAAAGTATTCTGAGAAATGTTGATATAACGTCTACATCGCCGAGATCCCAAGACATGGATTATACAACAAACAAAAACAAACAAACAAACTACAAACAAACAAACAACAATAACAACAACTACTACAAATTACATTTGCCTCCATGCAATTTATCAAACGATCTGCCCGATTTATAATGAGTTAAACAATTATATAATGAGTTAAACAAACGCATTTACATCTATCCTAAAAATTACCGCGCCTGCAAAAAATTCTCACGGACTGGATCAAGACACTCACTTATACTCTCTGAAACTCTCCTACGCCACATCCAATGATATATATTCACCAACAAAACAATACACACTCATACTACCATATATACTCACTCACACACACACACACACACACACACACACACACGAACTTATGGAATCATATACACAAAAAGACATGTTCAACCTAACTTATATATTTATGTACAAAGCAATTAATTTATTTTATTTGTAAAATGTTTCTTTTTTTTTAGTCTAATGTTAAAGCAGATATTTTAGATATTATATTGGAAGACCGGGGTCTCCTAACACAGGCATTACTTGCTTAAAAGAAGATCTCTGTAACAATTATTTTTGTGTAAAATCTGTTGAACAAATAAAGTATTTTTTTTTTATACGTGTATCTGGCTTCCCTTTCCCTCACGTATCTGGCAGCAGTAAGTAGGCTCCTCCTGTCTCACTCTAACCCACAGCGCTCTAGAGGAAAATTTTGTTTTGTTGAACGCCCTATTTATAAGTATATCAGGTAGGTACCATTGGTTCGACTTAATAAATTCTTTGAGTATAATGAGGACAGTTACCAGAGATATTTTTAAAGGGTTTTAAAAATATCTCTTAATATAGAACTTATGTACCAAATAAAACAAAATTCCAAAAAATTGAGTTGACTTTATAAAAATGTATTATTTATTGGGGCCGTCGTGGCGGAGGGGCACTAGGGTGTGACTGTAACGCGAGAGTTGTGGGTTCGATCCCCACTCGTCGATCAGAACCCGTGTAAATATGATAAACAAACACCTGAGCAAGACAACTTCAAACTGTCTCTGATAATGAAGTATGAATGGCCGTCGCCGGCCGCTGACTCCGTGCGTCCAGATGGCCCTTACATGTGGAGCAATGAAGTCGACAGTTAAGTATGGTATGTTTTCTTCTTTTTATTATTATTTTATATTCTGTTTAAGGGTTAAGAATACTGTTTTGGAACACAATACCTCAGGATAAAAGTACAAATTACTTTCAATGCCAAATAACACAGCTTTAAACTTATGCTTTGAATATTTATAGTTAAAAATTTTAAATAAATAGATGTAATATATTTTAAATTATTATATTATAAAAATTGTAGTAGTGGGGATGATTTTAAGCTGAACATAATATTTTAAAACAATTTAAATTTAATATTTTACTTCAACACATTAAATAATCATATGTTATCAACCTCGGGATCGTCGACTTGGCTTAACCATTAAGATCTTTGCCTACTCATAAATGAATAATACTTGACTGATTATACAATGATTAATCTTTACTTATAATTGATAATTTATATTTCTAATTAATAATCTACATTTCTATTTCATAATTTACATTTCTAATTAGTAATCTATATTTTGTTGAGCGGTTTCCGTTCTCTATAGTATCTAATTTCCGATCTTACATATTATTAGAATAATCAATTTAATATAAATACATAATCTTTTAATACTATAGTAATTACTTGAATATTAATTTATGATATAATAATAAGCTTTTGTAATTAATCTTTCACTAAAACTTATATTTCCATGTTTGGCGCTAAAAGCTTATTTCCGTAGCATTAATCGTTTTACTTTAATTTAATTATAAAAGATACTATGTCATTTAATTATAATCAAGGGTAAATGCATAAATA
>JAEBDU010009584.1:0-18728 GCA_016802625.1 Heliconius numata | reverse complement strand
AAGAACATACATACATTTAAGCTTTTGTATAATTCATATGTTAGACCTTACTTAGAGTATGCCTCGCCAGTCTGGATCCCACAGTATGATAAATATGTATTTGCAATTAAAAGTGTCCAAAATAAATTTATACGGCGATTACTTTACAAATTTAATTTAGATAACTCTCATAACCTAAATATACTATCATTAAAAAAACGAAGAGGATATAGAGGTCAAATTTTTTTGTATAAATTGTTACACAATCTTATAGATTCCAATTATCTGCTAAGTAATATTCACATAAAATGTCCAACTTTTAGTGCCAGATCTAGGGACACCTTTTACATTTCTGCTCGAAAAACCAATTATGCCCAAAATTGTTTTATACTAAGATCTTGTAGGGCATACAATAATTGCTTTAGTGATAGACATTTTTCATAGTAGTTTGATGCAGTTTTCATGTAAGATCATTGACAAAATTCAAAATTCTGTAAATCCTAACCTAATGTAAACCTTAACCTTTCAGTCGTAAAAATCTTTGTTTTTTTTCTCTTTAGACAGTAAATTTAATTTTTAATTGTTAATTAGCAACATATTCACTCCATGTTTTATGTATAAGTGGAAACTTTATTGGCAGTTGGAATATGGATATGTATTATACTAAAAAGTACTGTAAAATGCTGTTTGTTTCCCAACTTAAAATAAATAAAAATAAAATAAAAGTAATACCTAGCGGGTGCTGCGGACACGCCTGCTTGCATGCAACGCCGTAGGTGCCAGGCTCGCACGGCTCGTCGCATCGCGCGCCTCTCCAGCCCGCCGCGCACACGCAACGCCCGCTGCCCGCGTCGCACGACGAGTTGTTGGCGCACGGACACCTCTCCGAGCACTGCGACCCGAAGTATCCTTCCGAACATTGGCTTTCACAGCGAACGCCTACAAATACATATTTATACATTTTTTAAAGTAAATAATCAAGTCAAAAAAATATTGTAATAATAAATGAATATACTATGAAAATATATAAAATATATGTGTATCATACATGCAAATTACAGGCAATTCTAACAACAAGAACTTGATCGAAATATCGTGTTAAGATTTTCATACAATTGAGTGACTGATTAGTAATCAATTGATTAATATCTTATAAAAATATTTAAAAACGTGTCATAACAAAATAAACACTACTAAATACATCAAATGTTTACTGTTCAATGCATCTCGTTCTCATTTTTCATTACAATTATTTTGGCAAGTGAAAGGCGTTTATTGTTGAATGCAAATTACTTGTATTTTTATGTTATAATTAATGCAAAATCATAAAGTCATCATTTTAAATAAATAGAATAGAAAAACTTAATTGCACACAAAAATACATATAACAGAAAAAGAAACAATATATTTTTATAAAATGCATGCAAAGGCGGCCTTATTGCTTCAAGCAATCTCTTCCAGGCAACCCTTGTAAAATAAAGGACTAAAAATAAAGAAATGGGAATAACGTTATAGTGCACAATTAGATTAAATAAAATACAGTAATAAAATAATAATACAGTAATAAAATAGGTCTAAACAACATACATAATTAAAATAGTCGAGGTTAACCAGCGGTGGAGCACGAGTAGTGCTCCGAGCCGTGGCAGAGCCTCGACTGAGCGTACAACGCCCGCGTGGCCTTTTATTACTTGTTAGAATTTATTAATTTCTATAATAGAAATATATCAAAAATAATATAAAATATATAATATTTGTAAAAATGTATAATATTTAGGTATTTAATAATTTAAAATGTATAAAAATAATCTATTACTGAAAAGAACTGAACTTATATTATTTAAATTCTTATAACTGCTTTATATGGACGGGATAAGAGAAACAAATAAATTCAAAATAATATTTATTCAAATAGACTTTTATTATAAGCACTTTGAATTGTCGAATGATCATATGAACAAAAAGCTACTACCGGTTCGGAAAGCAGTTCTGCCGAGAAGAACCGGTAAGAAACTCAACAGTTGCTCTTTTCAAAATCAATGGTACAATTTATTACATTAGCTGACAGCTACGTATATTACATTTAATAGACATTAATTCCATACATGTTTGTCCTCTAAATATTCTTGAATATATACTACTCAAAACAAAATAAGGGCCACTGCAATTTTCAAGTATATTTATGTGTTACTGGGACTTAGGTATTAGAAAATGATGAAGTTCATTAGCTTTACCATTTTCTAATGTAATTAACTTAAAATTTAATTTAACTCGATCCAATAAAATTAACTTAGAATTTTTTCAATTAACTATGCAATTTTGACAAAAAATTCACTCCGGCTCATAAAGCTTTCAAAAACTTTTAGCATTTCTAAAGCTTTTTTTTTTGTTGTCTTCAGTATCGTGTGTGTCCTCCTCCTTTTTGTACACAATCCTGAGGCCTGAAAGGAACACTTTCAATCAGGTTTCGTACAGTTTCTTGAGGAATTTGTTCCCAGCTTGATTTCAGCACTTCAATAAGCTGTGGCTCGTTATGTACGGGCCGGTCAGTACTTCGAACGCTTCGTTTGAGTAAATCCCACATTTATTCTATCGGGTTGAGGTCTGGACTGTTGGCAGACCAAGGTAACACCTCAATATCAGCCTCCTGTAGAGCTGCTTTGGTGGCTCGAGCGGTGTGTGCGGGTGCATTGTCGTGCATCAGCTTGAATCTTGCACCAATTCTCTGAGCAAAAGGCACCACATGAGGTCTGATAACCTCTTCAATGTATCGCTGAGCTGTTACAGTGCCTCCGTTTAGGATTATTAGTTCAATTGTACCTGATAGACTGATGCCTCCCCACACCATCACATTAGGACCCCCGAATCTGTCACTTTCTCGGATGCAAGCATCTGAAAATCGCTCACCTTCACGTCTCCAAACACTAATGCGCCTATCATCATTAAAAAATATCACTTTACTCTCATCAGTAAACAACACTGTGCTCCAGGCAAGATATTGCCTTGCATACGCTAATAGATTTGCACGATGAGCACTTGTTAGTGGAATTCGCAATATTCGTCTTCTGGAGAACTGCTGGTCTTCTTGCAACCATTTCCTAATTGTTTGATCACCAACGCGGGTACCTGTGGCTTGTCACAAGCGATTTTGTAAGCAGTGACCAGTGATAAAACGCTCTCTTCGCGCAGTCAAGAGAACATAGCGGTCTTCTTGCGCGGTGGTGGATCTAATTCTGTCTGATACTCATTTTCTGGATACCGTTCCCGTCTCTTGAAAACGATTCCAACCATTTTGGATCGCTCTTCGTGAATAGCCGAGCTGTAGAGCTACAGAACGCTGTAAATATCCTTCTTGAATTAAAGTTACAGCTCTTATTATGGTTAGCAAGTCCATATCTCGTCGAATATGTGGCATAGTGTTCGCAAAAGATCAATTAACACGATAGTTAAACATTATTTGAATTATACACGAGTAGTTCCAAACTTTGACTGAATTTAACTATCTACATAAATGAGGGTAAAATCAAGTGGTTTCAATAAATCTCTAAATCTACCTACTTTTACATTTTTTTACTGGCAGTATACTCAAATAGAACTGGTCTACACTTAAGATGAACATACCATAAGTATCAAACACTCAAGATTGCATTCATGTGAATAAATTAACCCAAAGTGCAAAAATACGTAGTGGCCCTTATTTTGTTTTGACTAGTATATACCAATTTCATAATTGATAAACTAATTTATTTTATTTCCTAATTTATTATATTTCCCTTATTTAACAAATTCAGTAAATACATCATTATATATTTGATAATTAAATAAATAATAGAAATATTAAATAAAAGCACAAGATAATTTATCTGTAAATAGTCATTTAAAAAAAGATTCTTTTTTAATAATAATTTTAATAGAAAGCAACACTTACGTCTGTTCAGTCCGGCAGCTCGTCACAGAATGTCTTTACAAAGCACTGCACTTCGATTTATAAACTACCGACCGATGATGGTGGGGAACCACCATCATAAATTTAGTCAAAATACTTCTAACAAATTGTATTATTTTAAGATACTGTCAAATTCATATTTTTTTTTATTTTAGTATTATAATATTCTTAACGATAAAATTTAGAATAATACAATAAATGTATAATTTTAAGATACTATCACGCCCAAAGTGGCGCCACTGGAAACTGACAAATACAAAACCATCAATTCAATATTTACAGCATTTTATTAACTCTAAATGTTATTTCTAATTTTACTCCTTAAAACATCTTTTGTAATTAATTAACTAATTATGAATTTATTCCCAATATTTAAGTAAATTATCACCCACGCCGACATACATGTAAAATAAAATAAAAACAGGAAAAAGATAACATCTATTTTATTAAATATGTTTAATATTTTCTAGTAATGCCTCCATTTTGTTTTCAATCCAAAGTCCACGAATCAAATTTTCCTTGCATTATATCTTCTGTATTGCCTACGATGAGCAATGCTTGTCCTTTATAGACATTCCATTTATTCACGATTTCTTGTAAAGATGATATAAAATGTATTATATTCATATTACTAGTTTCCCAATAAAAACAACTATAAGGCTCATTTGAAAAGGGTTTATCTGATATATCGTGCATATTTAATTCGCTATTTTGAATATTTATTACTTTATTTATATCCTCTTCCCGTTTCAGAATGTACACCGGATTTTGGTGTCCATTAGGTAAATCATTAACAACTATTTTATAGGAAGCCATATTTCCATTGTCACATGTAGTATCGTACAGGGACGTATTCCTTAAAACATCTGTTATACAAAAAACAAGTATAAAAAAAGGCATTCACCATACAAACCCAGTTTCCTCGTGAGACCTGTATATAAATGTATGATATTTAGCGGAATATTCTTATTATTCTAAGATATAGAAATAAAACTACTATTGACTAGACTAGCTATTTTACATAAAATGAGTCAAAAATAAAATGTTTATATCTATAAAATTAAGATGAAATTTTGTCGGGAAAAATATTATAAAAAAAATATACTCGAATTGATAACCTCCTTCTCTTACAGAACTCGGTTTAAAAAGACTACATTTTAAACAATGCCTAGCAAGAATATTACGGGAAAACAAATTTATCTTGTTGTGACTGTATTGTTAATGTATTATAATGATGAATAGAGTTTAATATTATAGTTTTTTCAAACACAAGCCACTGAAACCACAAATAAATGAATCCTGTGCAAACAATAAAAGCTTATCGTAATTGATGTGTCCTGTATTTTCCCGCACCATAAATAAATATGTACGTAGCGTCAGTTTATACAAAAAACAAATTATTTGTACACATTTACAATCCAAGTAATTGTAAATATTCAAATTATATAATAAGAACATCTTTTTTGCAAATTATAAAATGAAGTAGCGGAATAGTATCCGTTATATTATTTTTTACCCAACATCAGACAAGAAAATCTTTTCCGGTCTATTAAAAAGTATCGCGCAAACGCTAACCTTGTATAAAAATCAATATTACTTACATTTATATATTTTTATCATTTCCTATTTTTACAATACAGTTGCAAATTTAAAATTAAATATTTGAATATTAATTCATAATAATAAATCCGGCTATTACTAAAATAAATCTCATTGATAATATTAAATTTTTATACATTTTATGTTCAACAAAAGTGTTGTTTACCGACTATGTGAGTATAAGATTTCTATCATGTATAAGTAGTCTGTGAAAAGTCAATTGATGACTTTTGGATACTTTTCTGTCAGAATCATATCTTATATTGAAATATTCTATTAGTCCCCAAAGCAAAAAAAGGAATAAGTTTGACGTGCTGTGTATGTGTGTATCTGTATGTCACCCTGTTACATCGTACCTCCAAAACGGATGATTCGATATGCTTAGCCATGATTCACGAAAATATGTTTAGCCGTTTGAAAATCATCAGCTCTTTTTCACTTGATGAAAGTATATACATAAAAGAGGTTTTTGTGTCGGGGTTTATAAACATATAAAACAAACATTACCTCGCCAGGTAGTCTCGCAGACGCATGCGCCGGTGACGTGGTGGCAGCCGACGGCGTTGTCGGAGCAGTCGCACGGCAGCGAGCAGTTCTGGCCGTAGAAGCCCGTGCGACACCGCCGCTCGCAGCGCCGGCCTTCGAACCCGGGACCGCAGAGACACTCGCCTGGTTGAATGACCAAAAATTACTATCTCTAAAGATCTCCCTCCCTCTTATATGTTTTAAATGAAACTGAAATATATTAATAAAACCATATTTGTTATGCGATATATTTCTTATTTGAACCTCATAACTTTTGCGGAATGCAAGCAAAAAAGGGAAATTATAAAATCAAAATTGTGCTTGAGCTAGCCACAAAATAATACACTAATTGAAGAAAGAAATTGAAAAGGTTATTATCCATTAAACGTTTATGTCACATGTCACCTAAATATAGAATACAAGCGTAATTGATGCATTAACGTTCGTAAATTGCTAATTCGATATCATCAAAAATTTAATTACATTATAATTAACTTGATGTATCAAACAAAACCATGTTATGATTTCTTTTATTACATACTCAAATATCATTAAATATATGGTCGTATAAAAATAATATAATTAGACTACCTTATTATTATAAGCGGCAAATGTATAAATATGTTAAACGATATGCTTTATCATATTTTTATAAATGGAGCGACAAGAAGTGTGTGATATTTTAAAGACTAACGATTTCTATGTATAATATACTCGTACGACGACTAATTGCCGTCGACTTGATAATTGATATAAATAAATGACATTAATTTTAATAAAAAATGTATTGTAAAGTAAAATTTTCAAAATAAAATCGTTTTTAAATATAATAAAATATTTTTTTACTAACCATTGACAGGGTTGCAAGGGGCACCGTTTTCACAGTCACATTGTTGACGACATTTTAATCCGAAAGTCCTGCCGTCACAGGGTCGATCACACTTTAGGCCATCAAACCTATAAAAATTTGTTTAATATAATAGTAATTATTGTTAATAAATATATTATAGCATTACATAGATTTACGTTACGTATTTCTGTGATAGCTTGTGTCTATCTTCTATGTATAACCCAGAGAACACTGTTGTTTTAAAAATTCCACAAAACGGAGTAGTTTCAGAACCATTTTAAGCAATACAGTATTATTCCTTATTTAATTAAATACGTTTGAGTGTCCTCTTAAAGCATACTAAAAATGATATTTTTAGAAAATAGCAGTTTTAAAATACGTTAACAGATTGGTCGTCACGTTACGCTCCATAATACATACGGACGCGGCATCCTATTATATAGATAATCTAGAGTCTAGACTACAACTTTAACTGTTTCTATATAATCCATTGTTCTTCGGGTAGGGATGCAGGATGATCATCCGTTAGCAGATAAAATATCGATGTTTTCTAACATCGGGCATCCCTATCTTGGGGCCAGAGTTGCTTAGTAACATGCGGTGTCTCACCCGGGCGCGCATTGGCACTGTCCGGTCTCGTGCGAGCACGTGGCATTGTTGAGGCAGTCGCAGGTGTCGGCACAGTTGTCGCCGTACAGCGGGAACTTGCACGGCTCCTCGCATCGCAGCCCCTGGTAGCCGGGCGCGCATAGACAAGAACCTGGACATTTTTAACATTTCTTAAATGTTGTTCCATGCTTAAGAAAGAAAAATATTTATTTAGAAAATTTGCATCTGCAACTCTACATATATGCTATAATAAACATATTCAAAGCTTTAGCTAGAAGTGTTTTGATTTTTTTAAAGGATTTTAAGACAAAAAATATTAAATAATTATAATAATATACTTTAATATTTGTAAGTATTGAATAATTTCTGTCTGTGAAGGGTTATACTCGTATGTATCCACATAATATGTGTTTTAAAACATATACTTAACAAACATGTAAATAGAATATTTCAATTCACTCTTCACTTTCATATTATATTTCAGTTAAAACGTGACATAGTTATAAACGTGACCCAGTTGAATGCAATTTACTTCGCTCATATCACTTAAAAGATACAGTTTTTCACATTCAAAAAAAATATCAATGTTTGTATTACAAATAAATTAAAATTTTCATTTTCACATCTGGTTTGTTGATGTAACTGTTAGTCTGTGGGAGTTGATCCTATAAAAAGCACAATAAACCAATTGTAAATAACTGTACTTCATTTGTTAAAAAAATAACACTTTTTTTGCTTTTTTAGAGTCTTGCTGCATCCCGCACTTAGCAGGGGAGGCAGAGGGAACCTGAGAACTTAAGTGATAAGACACTGTTCCCCATTTTCCGCTGAATTCTTGAGGCTTGCTTGTTAAGTAGCGGAACACAACGCCACGCTTTGCTTTTTTATCAGAGCAAGGAATATAAAAATATTAATAAATAATAATTCATTACCCCGAGTGAGAATCGAACTCACAACCGTCGCTTTTACAGTCACAAGCTTGTGCTCCTGCGCCACAATTGGCCTTAATTACTAAATAATATAATTCGTTAATAGTAAAACAATAAAACATTTGCAGACCATTGACAGGAGAGCAGTGTCCGCTGTTCTCGCAGCGGCAGGTGGCACGGCACCCCTTGCCGTACGTTAGCAGCGGGCACTGGCGCGAACAGAACTCGCCGCTCCAGCCCGCCGCGCACTCACACGCACCCGTCCATGGGTCGCACCTGATTGTATGAGGACATTTATTTTTTAAAGTTTCACGCTGTACATCTGTATATCGACATCCTTATTCATAATATTGATATTTTAAACGTCCATCTGGTTATATAAGCATATTGTTTTGTAGCGTCAAGCTGTATAAGAACACTTATTATAAAAAATGATTGTCTTAATACAGCTGATATACTATCAGCAAACGTCATTTATTTTTTATAATATTTTCGCTGTCTTATGTAAAGTTGACGCAGATGAAGTTAGCTGGTGCTAAACTCCCTTTCTCTATCTACTTCATCTTCTAGACGAAGTGCAACATTGAGGTTCCACTTGAGTGGTGGACGCAATATCTCAAAAATTTTACAGCAAATGGGGAACGTAGTGTCTTAACACTAAATTTCCACTTTCTACCCAGCTATATTCTGAAGATAAAATAAAATAACACTAACATATCAGTAGTGGCAGCATTGCACTCGCACTCGTTGTCGCAGCGCGGCCCCCAGCGGCCGTCGGGGCAGGCGCGCAGGTGGCAGCGCGCGCCACGCCAGCCCGCCTTGCACGTGCATGCGCCGTCGCGGGCCGCGCATTCTCCGCCGTGCTCGCATGAGCACCGCCCCGCGCAGCCCACGCCGTACGAGCCGAGCGGGCACGCTTCTAGGCACTGTGGGTTGAGAATTTTGTTAGAGAACTAATTGTGTACACACCTTTTACAAAACTGTATCATTTCAAACACATTATGGTAGTGTTTGTTATGTTTATTTTATTAATTAAATGTATTTTTTGTGCATTGTTTTTAAAAATATATAAACATTCGTCCTTCTTTCTCTATATAAACGTGTTGTAAAAGAGTATGGACTACAATACAAATACATTAACTATTAAGGCCATAGCGAAGATCTTTGCTATACTCTAAAACAAACACATTAAACATTCAGGTCATCCCGCAGTAGCATTGTACATAACTGTAAACGTAGCGATCGTCGGTTCAATTTCCACTCAGAGAAATTTATAATTTAATATTTTCAATTCCTCGCTCAGGCAACAAAAGCAAAACGCGGAGTTGAATTCCGCCATTCAACACAATGCCTCGAGATTTTCGAGAGAATAGTGGAGGAACAGAGATCTTAACACTGGGTTTTGTATACACCCTGCTAAATGTGTGATACAGCGTCAAACTAAGAAAAACATAATAAAAACAAACCTTTTCGCCTGTAAATCCAGCCTCACACTGGCACTGGCCTGTGACATGATGACATCCAGCACCGTTAGCGCATTCGCATGTTTCCTCACACATATCCCCCCACTTTCCTGAAGGACATCTAAATAATAATATTAATATTATTAATAATTCAAAATAGACATTTTATTAATATCTAAAATGACAAGCAAATTCGTGAATAAAAAATATTTAAAATTATAATATATCCTACAGAACAGCTACACCATTGAACTAGTTATGTAATCTCTATAAATATAAACAAATCATTTATTTTTAAAGGGCGAAGGGAATCATTTAATTTAAGAAGGGCGAAGAACAGCCAGAGCTCATTTAAATTTTACAGGGATCCATAGGAAGATTCTAAATACTGACACTAAACTTAACAATTGTAGGTTCCATCCTTACTGGAGAGGAGGCTGGGATCCCTCGCTCATGTAAGAAGAGAAAGCGCGGTAATAAGTTCCACCATCCACAGGCAATGACTCGAAAAATTAGCTATACCTGGCCAAACCTAGTATTGACATTAGGGTCTGCCTACCTTGCTATATGCGAGATACAGAGTGAAACCCAAAAAAAACAAAGAATTGAACATAAATTGTTAATATAACTTACTTGTTAGCACAAACTCTACCAGTCCAGCCGGCGGTGCACTCGCACTTACCGGCGTACAGATTACATTCACCGTCGTTCTGACACCCACACCTGAACGGACATGGCTCATCGCTGGGGCACACTTCTTCACATCTGTGTTTAAAAAAATGGTATATTGGTATGTAATGTATTTAGTATTATATTTACCAAATACATTACTGGTACTGTAATGTATTTGGTATAAATTAATATTTTTATAAGTTAAAGAAGAATGTTTTGAATTGATGAATTCGATAACGTGGCTATTCCAAAGTCATGTGTTGGTAAATAAGGATTTTCACAATATAAATTTTGGAAATATTCATACATATACAACAAACTTGTAGATTATCATAAGTTTAATATCAATAGTTAAAATAGAAAATATTAACTTACATAAAAGTTAGATAGGGAAAGCTATTTTAAAATCATATAAATTAATTAAATTGTTTTAAACTATTATCTTGGATATTTGTATACATAGAAACTGCCGCAAGACGATGTAGAACTGCATAGTGGGTCCTTGGCCTTAACGAATTGAAAGGTCACAGTAATTGAATTGTCGCTAGAAAAATCTTATGAAAGTGTTTCAACTTTTTCATAAAACATGACTACAAACGTGGCGACAAAGTTCTAAAAGTGTTTTTGAAATTGCTTTATTATTATTTGGTTTTATCCTTTTTTGCATTTTATATGTTTATCAAATCAAATCAGCTTCACGCTGTATGCCGCTGACAGCAGTGTAAGGAGAGGGAACCTCGTATTAAAACACTCCGTTCCCCACTTTCCGCCGAATTCCGGAGACATTGCGTGTTGAGTGGCGGAACTCGACACCGCTCTTTGCCTTGACAGTTAACTTAAAACTAAGTATTAACTTTAAAAAAAATACACTCACAAAGGTCCAACAAAACCCTGTAAACATTCACAAGCACCACTACCCGGATTGCAAGTGGCATTGTTTTTGCACTGACACAGTTCAGCACAATTGTCGCCGAAGGTCGGCGGTGCGCAGGCGCGCTCGCAGGCTTCACCTCTCCAGCCCGCTGTGCAGGAGCACTCGCCGGTCAGCGGCTCGCAAGTGCCGCCGTTCAGACAACGACACTCATTCTGGCAGTCCCGACCCCATTTGCCGGCGGGACAGGCTAAAAAATGTTCATGTAGTTCAGATAAATACTTCTTTTGAATCGCTTTCAATGTTTTAGAGAACAAGCTGTAAAGCCTACATTTTTTTTAGCTTCATGCTTTATCCTTCATATAAAAGGGTAGACAGAGGCAACCTGGAAACCTCACTGTTTCCTCACTTTTCGCCGTATTCTTGAGGCATTGCGTGTTGAGTGGCGGAACGCAAACCCCACGCTTTAAATCATTACGAAAGCGAGGACATGAAAATATGAAGTATTTCACTCTCCTGATTATAGTATAGTAGTATGGAACCTACAACTTTCGCGTGCTTGGGGCCTATGTAATGACTGGCCTAAAAAAAGGCCATTTATGTTATTAAAATACAAGAAAAAAATATTGTAGCTACACTTTAGAACGTTGGAAAATATGTCTTTAAAATAGTTTTTAATTTTTTTTAATGTTTACGTTTATTAAAAATATATTTAAAATGCTAATGATCAAGTAGTATTAAGTTTCATAAGATGACACTATAAGGTTCAGATTAAATCATTTTTAATGGATATAAATCCCTACATTTTAAATATACATAGTATATGTACCTATACGTAAAAGGAATGTTTTGTTTAACAACAAAAGTATCATGTATCATAATAACACTTCTATGTATTGCCTTTCCAAAGTAATTATATTGTTATTATTTTAAGATAAGAAGTTAAGCTAATATATTGAGATAGTACAATCAATTAGTTAATTATTTTAAACTAATATACGACTCACGGTTATGCCCCACTACTACAATAGTAATAATTTGCATGAATAATACAAAATAAAATCAGCTTCACGCTGTATCCCGCACACAGGGTAGGCAGAGGGAACTTAGTGTTAAGACACTCTGTTCTCCACTTTCTTCCGAATAATAAAATTGCATTAAATTGTGCTGTATAGTTTGAAAGCTCTATGCGTAGATCCGTTCAAAGTGCATCTTGAAGTAATAATTGTATGAAGCTGCCGCGCGACGATGTAAAACAAATAGTGATATGTAGGCTTTGTGTCGTTAATATATATGTAAATCGAAATCGTAAGAGAAGTAGCAAATACGAATGAAGTGAACACAGTTTCATTGTACCTACTAAATTTGTATAGAATGTATGTTATTAATATTTCTATATTATATTTTAACACAAATAAATACTAAGAACAATGGATGTATATGCCTGTTCGGATAAAAACAAGTGATAACTATACAAAGGTCTTAGTTCTCAAAATACTTACGCAAATATAGTTTACTAGCGGACGCGCGCAGCTTCGCGTGGTTATTTAGGGGTGAATTCTAATAAACCATGAAACATGTGTTCAATGAAATATTTTTATGAGTCTAAATTTCAAATCTTATAAAAATCAGTGGCGATTTAAAGATTTTTCCTTACAAACTTACAACCCCTTATTTGCATCCTTAGGGGGAGAATTCTAAAAAACGATGAAATACGTGTTCAATTAAATATTTTTAAAAATATAAATTTCAAATTTTATAAAAATCGGTGCTGATTTAAAAATTTTTCCTTACAAACTTTCCACCCCTATTTCACCCCTTTAGGGTTAAAATTTTTCATAATCCTTTCTTAGTGGATGTCCAGATTACGAAAGTAAACATCTGTCCAAATTTCACGTTTCTACGCACAGCGGTTACGGCTGTGCGTGCGTCTTACCTCAGTCAGTGAGGACAAGTCCTATTATATATAGAGATTATAATAATAATACTAAAGTAATTTTTACTTCCACTACACTCTCAAGAACAAAAACCCAGCCCTCATCTTGGCCATATGCGATTTTCATTGACGGGAACAACAATTGACGTGCGAATTGTGACAAAACGAATCCGCATGTACTTACATATATCGCAGGCGGGTCCCCCGTATCCGTGCGCGCACGCACACGTGTTCGGCGCCACACACTTCCCGTGCACACACGGCTCGGCGCACACAGGCATACACTGTTTCCCCACAGAATCCGGGGTGTAACCCTTGCAGCATTCCTCCACGGGCCTGTGCTTCACGAGCGTCTGGGTCTTCAGAACTTGCTTGAATTTGATCTTGTATTTCGAACAACGTGGAGGCACGTTGAAACACCAAGCGTACTCTTTCACTTGATACGGTTGCTGTACAGACACTTTTATTATCGTTGAGTACCTATAATGTAAATATAAATTAACAATGTCTGTCTGATTCATAATTTTATTTCTAATAAATGTTGTTATAAAATAATCTTAATACTTCTAGTTTTATCTTAACTCTACATACACTCTTGTAGCCTGATAATAACAATTAGAAGTGAACAATAAAGACGAAATGATAATATGAGAAGGACTAACAAAGATAATAATTTAGTTCCGAGTATCAACAGATAAGAGAAAAATATGCATAAAATATACAAATGTACAACAGATATACTAAGAAGTCACGTTATGAATTTATATTTACTTTCTAATTTATACAGCTAGAACATTTTTTTGACACACTATTTGATTCGAAATCAAATAAATTAAAGAAACAAAAAAACCGAATATAAATAACAATATTTTGAGTTAGTTTTTATAATATATAGGTTGTATAGTGAGTGTAGTATGTATTACGAGTGATAGTCTAGTATGAAATTGCTATTTAAAAGCATGGTTTCGTTTTAGCGGAGTACGCAGAAATAATCTAATATTAAAATACTTCAGTCTATTCATTCCTCTCGTTGTAAATGTACCTATTGAACTTTCAAACGTCGGTTAGGTAGGACTTACATCTATAACTTGAAGTAGAGCCCATAATAATGAGGAATATAGCGTTAATGGCAAATAGATTATGTATGTTATTCCTCATCACTACTGAATGAATATTAATAAGAGGAAAATCTCTCCAACCATTCAAGTTCAAAATATGGGAAATCAAATGTTTAATGCACTAGTCGTTTTTTCCATACAAAAATAAGGAAGGAACAGAAGGTATTCTCATTATTATTTCTATTTAAAATATAGTTCAATCCGTAATTAGTGATTATTTAATGGTATTAAAATACTCTCTACTTCAAAAAATCTCCTAATTGATTTGTTTGCGAACCACAATCATAACGACTGTTTTATAAAAAGGCTGGATTTAATAGCTTACCCAGTAACAAAGAGGCGATTGTGCGACTTGCTCGTAATTTAACAATTTTATTACAAAAATGAACTTGAAATCAAATAAACAAATACAAACTTAAAATCAAATAAATCATGTTCACGCTGTATCCCGCAACAGCAGGATAGGCAGAGAGAACCTAGTGTTAAGACACTCCGTTGCCCACTTTCCGCCAAATTTTACCAGGCATTGCATATTGAGGAGCGGACCTCAACGCCCGGCTTTTGCCTTGGTGCCATAGCGAAGAAATGAAAATATTAATGAATAAATACGGACGGCTCAAACATTCTAATTTATGAACGTGTAACTTGTATACCGTTAGTTTATTATAATGTAAGTTAATGTTTACAGAAATACTTACGATTCCTGTCTAGTACAGACGTTAGGGCCTTCCAACAGGGCCCCGGCTGAAGCAGCCAGGGCCAACAATATAAAAGTATTCCACATCTCGGCTACCTTTCAAACAGCTTCAAATCGCAAACCCATAACATAATATTATGTATTGCTTGCTATCGTTTTCGTGACGATATGCATTCAGCGTTTCCTCTTGTTGAACCGTTGCGGCAAATTGTGAATTGTTTTTACTAGAACAAAAGAAAAAAATATATACACAGAGGCAAAAATAAACATACTTTACTTCTTACACTATACATGAGACATAGAAATATTTAAGTGGTTATACGGCCATCTAAAGAAACAAAAAAATATAGGTATGTTAACCTTAAAGCTTATTGTAAGAGTAGGTATAATGATTTTTAAGATCATAGTCGACATTATGTATTTTAAAAAATCTATTATTTAAGAAAAAATCGATAATTATTTTATATATTAATTTCCTCATTTTTGTTACAAAGCAAAGCGCAGCGTTGAGTTCCGCCACTTAACACACCAACCAACCAGAAGGTCTGAGTAGCTACAGTTTAGAAAATCAAATGCATCATTGTTACTATAAAGAAAAATCCATATTAACAAACGCATATTTGTATTTATTGTGTACGCAAAAATATACATATATGCATATCCTAAATGGGGTTTGTTGGCGAAGTACGTATTTAATCTTTGGAATAACACTACATTAACGAATTAAAATAACAATAATAATATAAACTCTGTAATATAGTTTTTATATATAATATAAAGTATACATATAACATAATATATAAAGTAAACTATATTTTTCAAGTGCATGACCGACATTACCTACGAAACGAACAACGTCCTGGGTATTGCAGCTACTTTCGTTACTTGCCAAGTCAAACTAAGCTAAGTAGGTCACTTGCGTGTGTGTTCATAAAACAAAGGTACTAAAAATCCGTTTTAAAATTATCAATTAAGTAGGTACTTACAAATATGAAAATTAAAAAGCATAGTTTGATATACGGTGGAAAGTTTAAAAAAATATTTATTTAGAATAAAGTTTTTTTATATTATAGGTACTTACTTTTATTTCTTTTGTTAAAAGATTTTTGATATTTATAACAAGAGACCAAAGTTTATTACTTTAATATTTGATTAGATGATACTTTATATTTACTGTTTTTTTCTTCATTAATTCACATTTGGAACTTCTAACATGTTTTTTATTAAAGACAATTTATTCGTTGAATTAATAAATTCAAGATTTCATTTAAAGTTTCATATAACTCAATTTTGAACAAAGAATACAAGTAATATGAAATAATATTTTATTATTTAGGTATAAGTAGACTGCAGCTAATATATAGTAAAGTGAAACCAGCACAAGTGGGTCGCTTCGTCATAATCTGCTATCACTAACAATAAGTAGGTACTATGTAGACCAAATATAAAACTATGTCTTTTATTTATATAGGTACTTTGTCGATTCTATATTAAATTTCTTTTCGCGAATAAAGAAATCCACTTATAGTTTCTTCCTAAACTAGGATCCTACTACATACATGCCAAATTTCAGTGTTATATGCCGCCTGGTTCCGGCAGTGCGTTGTCCATCAGCCAATTGACTTAGTAAGAGTTTTAAATATAGATTTTGAATAGAAATATTAGAGCATATAGTAAAAAAAACAAAATGAAAAACCACAGCTGCTATTATCAAAACGAAATGACATAGTGTTACATACAAATTGTCGTCTAAATTAACATCGCTTAAAACATAGCGCCTCAAAATTATTAAATACACTAATCTGTCCAACCAACTAGACAAGTGCCTAATTACTTTAGCCGTAGAGTCTATATCCATACATATATTATAAATTCGAAAGTAACTCTGTCTGTCTGTCTGTCTTTTACGCAATCAGGGCTATACCGCTAATTTAATTGTGATAAAATACTCATATAGAGATTCTTCAGGGTCTCGAGATGAACATAGGATACTTTTTTTTCTCTCATATTTGTAATATTTTCGATATATACCAATATATTAAAATACTTATTAATTTGACATGCAATTTATTCCGCCATGTTAATAACAACCGTCGTTGCTAAGCAACGATTTGCAAAGCTTGTTGTTAGAAAACGTCACCCAAAATGAGCTTGCTTAACGCATGTCTCTATTGAAAACTGAAAATAATTTCATAAATATATTTAATAAATATTCGTATAGTTCAAGCGGGCGTAGCCGCGTTCGGGTCCACTAGTAGTTTATAAACCCACAACATATTCGTACGTTCCTATTAGTCACACACATGAAACAGAAACGCGAGAAGTCATTAATTGTCAGCTATATTGACAAAACACCATGCGATGTTGAAGAGCAAAACATTTATAACCGTTATGAGTTAAACAGGTCACTTCGTGTGGGTATGGCGTTTTTTTTTTAGCACTCGATAAAAATACGCTATGCAAAATTCCTTATGCTTACTGTTACAATATAATATATTTATAAATTTCATATAAATTAAACAATTTGGAATTTCTTTAATAAAATATTTTTATAATTATTGATTAAATTATTTATTTGCTATATATTTTTATGTTAACATATTAATTTTCTAATTAGCAGTATGGTATGCACTTTAGCCATATAAATTTATAAATGTACCTAGAATTGTTTACACCTATTCATCTACGTAACTAGACAGGAAGTTGGAATATGGACACTAAAATGGTAGCTTTACATATTGTCATCAAAATGCCGCTTCTGAAGGTAATGCGTCATGTCTCTTTCTGAGTAATGAGACTGCCGGTTATATTTTTACAAGCTAAAATAGTTAATGAATAAATATTCCACTTTTATTTAAAACGTTTTGAACTTTTTAAAATATTTTTACATAAAATTATTACCGACCCATCAGTTGAGTTCAGTCAGTTAAATGCAAATCATCAGGCCTACTTGCACCTTGTACAACTTGGATAATGTTAATTACTTTCGAGTGCATTAACAATTGATTACATAATTAATACACTTCTGAAAAGTTATTTCTTTTGAAGAATTAATATCACCGTAAAAATGGGAAAATATTTTTTTTATAGTGAAATATTTTATAATAATATTTATTGAGGCCGTCGTGGCGCAGCGGCACAAGCTGCCACTCAACACGCAATGCCTCCATAATTCGACAGAAAGTGCGGAACGGAGTATCTTAACACTAGGTTGCCTCTGCCTACCCTGCTGTGTGCGGGATACGGCGTGAAGCTGATTTTTTTTTATAGTGAAATAAATCCTATTCTCCATCATCTTAGTATGTATTACAATATATTACTTAATATTCCTGATTTGATATTCATAATATGCAGATATCATATTTATAAATACGTCCAACACTTATCTTGCCTGTACGTGCAGACACGGCTGAATAATGCTGACACGTCAACTGCCTCATCCCGGATGCCGCAATGATAAAACATTCAATTACGAGGAAAGAAAGAAATGTTTACAGGGTCAACTAAATTACTGAGATATACGCATGTAAAAAT
>JAEBDU010009555.1:0-10506 GCA_016802625.1 Heliconius numata | reverse complement strand
GCACTGATGAACTGGAGCCAATTAGAGCCCCTTGATTGGTTTCGCAAAAGAAAGAATGAAAATATTTATTTGTATCGTTACAGTGGAATCATAATTAACTATAATTTTCTTAATATTTATTTTCATAGAAATATTGATAGTTAAATGCAATTTCTAGATGTTATACAATTTATATTGAAAAGCACTTAATGTGAAAATTATATATGTCGGAGAAGGGGGGTCAAATAGGTATAAAAAATAAACGAGTAGAACCTCCGACCATGTCCTGGCCTTTGGTTCCACTCGTATGTGAACACATAGCACATGTAGGAATACTTTTATCAAGGTAATTTTAACATAAATAGTGAAGTGAATAAATAAATAAATCTTGAGTAAATAAATAACCCAAATAATAACTGAAAGCATAACTGAACGATTTCAAAGTAAACCAACTATGAAAGGTTATAATTGTAAGTGTAATAAATAACAATGTAGGTAGGTAAATAAATAATGTAATGTTATCTTACTCTTTAAATGATGTGTGAAGCTCGGAGCAGTGCCGTGGACTTGTGACCACAATTGTAGGCTTCAGGGGCCCCTTTACAGTAACTAACGCTCGCCTTTCACTGCTCCAGCCCAGTATAGCTACAAATAGGTCTTAACCACATTCGTAACAATGATAATAATTGATTAACTTAATAATCAATTATCCGAATAGTCGAGGTTATGTGGCAGAGCACGAGTAGCGCATCTGACCACACCAGAGCCTCAACTCCAAGTAGATAATTATAAATAAGTCTTAACTACATTTATAATTAAGATGGTCGAGGTTAGCCAGCGGCGGAGCACAAGTAGTGCTCCGAGCCGTGGTAGAGCCTCGACCCGTGCGGCCCTTTTATAGACGTTGACTATGAGTCAGTCTATGACAAGCGATGACGCGGCTAAAGTGGCGTGATCGGTAACTGTCAAATACAAAACTATTAATTTATTATTTAATAATCACAGTATTTATTTACTCTTATTTTATTTCTAAATTCAATGTAATATTTAAAAACATAATTAAACATTTCTTAATTAAAATAAACTTATAATAATGGCATAAAATAGTAGAATTCAAAGTAACTACCTTACAATGAAATCATTGTTCGTAAAAGGAATTGAAATAAGTATATCGACAATATAATTATGTACCCACAATAAGGGTCGCGGCGACATATATATTAATTGTTTAGTGGGAAACGGTGAGTGTCTTAACACTAGGTTCGCTCTGTCTACCCTGCTGTGTGCGGGATACAGCGTGAAGCTGATTTTTTTAAATATTAATAATATTAAACGTGTAGATAATAAATAAACTTATTAACATACGAAATTGAAATATCTTTCCACATTAGAAATCATTCTTAATACATAAAGCTACATACAGGTGTGACGAGTTACTCGTTTAATTTACTTAGTGGAAACATATGGCAGTAATTTAATTAAAACTCACAGCTATTCTGTTTTAACAGATTAGTTTCACATACAGACATACAAGTGAAATATATTGAATATTGAATAATTTCTTTTAATAAAAGTTAGTTTTACGTAATTAACGTAATAATGTTATAATTCCTCCTAGAAAAGTCCATTTATAAACGAGAAAAGTCCGTATTCTATTTAATTTTTCAATTTTGAATCGAATTACTCGTTACAATAGTAGGATAGAAAACTTTCTTAGTTTGATATTGTGGTCACTTTCTTGTCATGACACTCCGTTCTCCATTTTTCATCTGAACTTGAGACATTAAATGGTAGAATTCAACTATATCAAAATAATTTACTGTCTCAAATGAAAATCGAACCCACGAACATTACGTTTACAATCAGAGAGGGGTCGATAGCGCCCCTATGACCGCTAAGTGCCAATTCTATTTTATTCTATTTTCGGTACTTGAAACAACGTTTTGGAATTTAAAAATATTTTTTACGATTCTTTAATAATTATATCATTTAATTTTAAATTCGTAAACGATAAATAAATAAATTTAACTACGTTTTTACGATTCTTTAATAATAATCAATTAATTATAAATTCGTAAACAATAAAAAAATAAACTTAACCTTTAACTATGGACGTGAATTTTCTTGACCATCAAGCATCGACGCAATTATCATGCACTTATCCTTTTATACTCTATCTTGTATCTTCCTTTAACTCCTTCATACCTCAAACAAAGATTCACTTTCCTGGGCTCCCACTCTCAGTCTTTTAATCTCCGTTCAAGATATGACAACGTATTGGAGGTTCCACTGTGTCGCACCAAGTGCTACAGTGAATCATTTACCGTAAAAACGGTGAAATTATGGAACGAGCTACCCCGGTTCATCAGGCACTCGACATCAGTATCATCATCATCATCTTTTAGCGCCGGCTTAAAGAGTACTACTTATCGTTATAATCTATGTATCTGTTTCTGTTTTGTGTTTCTGTTTATATATCTGTTTTGTGCATATATATATGTAAGTCCATTATTGTATCTCTATATGAATGTACATATGATATCTATGTGTGTATTTATGTGTGTATGTATGTATGTATTTATGTATGTATGTATGTATTTGTGTCTGCATGTATGTATGTATTTATGTATGTATGTATTTATATATGAATAGCGTATGTTTATATGTTTGATATAATAAATTACAAAATATCTTTATGCAAAGTTAACCGCCACCAAATTGTATCATACTATTAGTTTTTGTTAAAAAAAAAAAGGTTGCCTGTAAGAAATCACTTATAGTGATAAGGCCGCCTATGCACTGTATGTATATAATTACAAATCTAATTGTATTTTCTTTGTGCAATAAAGTGTTTTTGATTGATTGATTGATTGAATTTTTTATAACATACATATGGACGTCGGGTCTGTCAGACCAGTGTATTTATTGGTCATATTCCGTCTGTTTTTTAAAGGAAGAAGACAATTTTATGTTTTAGTTTACATGAATAGCCTCAAATCAAACAAAATCAATATAAATAAAATCGCTTTTTATTAAAGTTTACGCATTACAACGATTTAAGTAACTTAAAGTCACAATTTCAGTCTTTGGCCACATGGAATGACTCTTAAGAAAATAATACTATAAAAAAAAGACAGGTAATAAAATAAATATTTTTTTAACAAAATATAAAGTCTAAGAAATAGTAAAAATAAAGAAATTACATCTTATGTTATAAAATAAAAATTTTGACAACACCTCAAGATAAGGTACAATTGAACATCGATACACAATGGCTTTCAACATTGTTGGCTAACAAGACGATTGCAGTCAACATAAGTATGTGTTGTGTTTCTAAATATCTTTTGGGGGCAAAGTATATATGTTTTTCAAGAACGCAAAACTAATTTTTTAGCTTCAAGTTCAATAAATGATAGATCAGATCGCGAAACGCGAGTCAAAGTCATTCTCAATTCTTAGAGTAGTTTAGTACACGAAACGCGTCTTTTTATTTGATAAAGTGCTATTTTCTTTATAAGATGTCGTCGTCCAATTCTTTTGTTTGATGTTGATTATAAAGTACCGATATTTTGACGTGCTAGGTCGATCATTTTTTTCCATTTTATCATAAAAACTAAAATAAATTAATCTCTTTTAGGTAAATAATATTTATATTACTAAAATATATAACAAACAATGCAAAATTATATATGATATATAACAATAAAAACATTTGAATACAAATAATACAATTAAAATATTAAAGTATATTTTGTAATATTATAAAAATATATGGCGTTTTGAAATCATTCATGTATGGGAAACATGGACGTCGGGTCTGACAGACCCAGACCCCGTTTAGAAAGTTAAATACTCACGTGTTTTGAACCCAGAGACACAACCACTGCTATCTACCTTCATTTTGTCATTAATACGAAAGGTACTGAGCGACTCAGTGGCGGAGGTCACCGAGAAGTGGCCGATTTGTAGAATTCGTAGAACTGTCTGGTCTGTCAGACCCGACGTCCATACTTAAAGGTTAAGTATGTATTTAATGAGTTAATTAATATTATCAATACAAAGAAAACTCGATAACAAAGCCAATCGAAGATAAAGCTAATGAAAGCAGGAAATGGCATGTTTGAATTACTTTTTACTAAACGCCTGAGGCTGTACTGTATTGAGGAGAACAATAATTATTATCTACCTTTAGAAGCTTATTTCGACTTGTATTTAAGAAACAATATCAGATAATATTATTTCTTGGAAATTGTGAGGTTAGAAGTTCTAAGATTATAAAATTGGATTAATTATATAATTATAATCAACATGGTCTTTATAAAAAGACTTTTAATTTTGTGTCATAAAATTAATAAAATGATAACGTCAATGATGAGGCCAGTCATGGGGCTGGAGCACAAGACAAGATGAAACTTTGCAGTAATATAGGTTATATATCAGAATAACACATAGGATACAATTTTGAAAAAGAAAAATATTTTGTATACTTTGACTTCAATATAATATGTAAGCTAAAGTAGGCGAGGCCACTAGGCTTGGTTGGGTTTCGCTAGCAATATTTAAAATAATAGAAGCTTGATACAATGAGCTCTTAAAATAAAAGAAACTCTAATAATGCTAGAATATTTTAAATAATAAATTCTTATGCAAATCATATTCCTTACCGTATAGTTTCTTTTCAGCATTCAATAGACATTATTGGTAATAATTGAAATGTAAAATGCTATGTAAATCGAGGAACGTTGAATGGAAACTTTCAAAGAATGATGTCATTACCATCAACTTAGGATTTTTTTCTGCAGTCACGGACATTGTGTTGAGGCCAGTTGTGGCCCAGGGGCACAAAGTGTGAACGTAAACGCGACAGGGTGTGGGTTCAATTCCCACTCGAGGAAATTAATTATTTATTTTGTTTTCATTTCTTTGCTTTGGTGTCGAGGCAAAATGCGGTTCCACTACTCAATACACAATGCCTCCAGAATTCGGCGGAAAATTGACAACGGAGTGTTAACACTAGGTTCCCTCTTCGTATACTGCTTCTGGTTTTTTTTTTATTTTCCACGCAAAGTCTGGCATTTATTTTTATTATGCCAATCAATACGTGAATTTTCGAATTCAGGCAAAAATTGAAGAACAATAGGCAACAATTAGGCTACATTTAAATACATTTTTTCTTAATAAATATTAGTCCTAACACATATTCCGCTTACCTTGCTGAAAACAAAAACAATTAAAACGATAGTATTTTGCACACGAATCATTTGCATTCACCGAGGAGTATTTTAAACACTTTCAGCTTCCAGCATAGTTTAAAATACCACAACAGCTTATTCATGTAACATCTGCCAAAACATTACACAATTCTTTGCAAGACTTTTACCGAAAATTTTATAATAAACTGAATACTTTTTATAATAATGTTATAGCAATTGATTCTGTCAATGTATTTGAGAACTTTTTAAAAAAAAATTCAGCTTCACGCTGTATCCCGCACATTGGAGGGTATTATATTATTCCATGTGTTAAGACACTCCGTTCCCCGCTTTCTGACGATTTCTGGAGGTTTTGCGGGTTACGTGGCAGAACTCAACGCAGCGCTTTGCCTCAACACCAGAGCGAAGAAATGGAAATATAAACGTAAATAAATATTTCACTTCCTCGAGTGGGGATCGAACCCACAACCGTCGCGTTACAGTCACACCCTGCACGACGGCCTCTAGACGGACGAAGAACTATTTAAATTATTATATTATTAGATACTACTGTAAGTAGCATTTAGCCAGGTAGGCCAAGAGAACATAGTACCGAGACACTCCGCTCCAGAATTCCCGCCAATGTGCGGTGATCGGAACTTAACGCCGCGCAACTATTATTGTTGATAATGTCATATATTAAACACTATATATTACTTTATATAAGTAAATCAAATCGCTAATTACAGCTAGCTCTGTTACACTCGTTAAATAAATAAACGATCTACAAAGGATTATTGGTATCGTAAATCTCACCCATTACGATTTACCGTAAAATGTACCTACTACTACTAAAATGTCTCAAATTAATAGACAATGGTTTAGAGTCGGTGCTTACTTGTGTTTTATTACATAAATGTTTGTTGCAGAACTTAACGCCGTGCTTTCGCCTTGTTAACAGAGCGAAGAAATGAAAGTAATGATAAGTAATAATTGATTCTGGGATATTCCCCCGAATGGGAATCGAACCCACAACCGTCGCGTTACAGTCACACGCTTACACTATGCTACTAGATATACAATGCTTTACACTAGGTTCCCTTCGACTTCTTTTCTATAAGTTTAAACTACATATTATACAATTACTTTTATAAATTGGGTTGAAAATTATAAATTTATAGGTCACGTATTAATATAACTAGATTAATATTCTATTCATTAATTTATAGCAAAATATATAATTTATAGCAAAAGTAAAAAATATTTCCAATATTAATGTATTTTGAAACTGAATATTTTTGTATGGAATCAGCGCACTTCATATCATATTCCTATTGAAATGTATTCAATGAAGCTAGTATTAAATTAATAATAAACACAAACTACAAATTAAAATATGAAAGTTAATAATAATATTTTTTAGCTACACGCTGTGTGACACACAGCAGGGTAGGCAAAAGGAACCTGGGAAAGTAGTGTCTTAACACTCCGTTCCCATTGAGTTCCCGAATTCTGTAGTTATTGTGTACTGAGTGGCGGAACTGAACGCCGAGGTTTGCTTCGCGAGCGAGTAAATGAAAATATTTGATTTAGTTTTATATATACCTAAAGAATATTTGTACTATTCTAAGATATTACAATAGTCTTTGAAGATACAACTGAGCATTACGTGTTTAGAGTTAACTTTCATTTAAAAAAAGTAAGGATAATGATACTTTCTATTGAAAAACAATGAAATTTGCCTTAACAATTTAAATTATATTGCAAAGTCGGATTAATTAATTATTTATGAACCTTTAAGGGTGATTTATTTAAATCCATTTTTCTGGTAAAGGTTTTAAAAAAGATGAGACTTTAAATTAGATATAATCTTAATTCTTAAATATGTATATATACAATAAATAATATGTATGCATATTAGGAGCCATACGCCTCGGCAAGCGTAATGTAGCACGTCCTCCAGCTCGATGGGTCGACGATATCCGCAAAGTTGCCGGCAACGGCTGGATGCGAAGAGCTGAAGATGGAGCTCAGTGGCGTGCCATTGGAGAGGCCTATGTCCAGCAGTGGACGAGGACAGGCTGACGATGATGATGATGATGATGATGATGCATATTATAAATGAATAACTGTCAGCTTCTTACCGTTTGATGATCGAATCGTTTATACCAATTGATTAGATTTCAGATACAGGTATCCGAACGGAAATTACTTTTTACCTCAGTTCCTCGGGATATAGACTTACTACTTGACAGCGCGGAACAAAGGAGGATAGATATATTTAATATTCTATGTTTGTATATTTGTGTGTTGCAAACACTAAACAGGATGAACAATTATGTCGATTTATTCATTTATTGAAATTTATTCATTTATTTAAATTTATATATATAAAATAAACAAAACTTTTCAGCGTTATATTATAAATATAGATAGTTTACTTGTATCTTTAGGAACTAAGCTTCAAACCTTACGTAAATAATATTAAAATTGTCATACATATCTTAAATAGTACGCAAATATTTGTATCACATACCACCTACTTGACTATCGTAGAATGAAACGCACAGTTCATTTAACACGTTCTCGTATATCAGACTCTACATGGTAGAATAAGTCTTAAGGCTGAATGCCTTCATTGTATTATATCTAGTAGTACACTAGTAGTAGATTATTTGTATTGAAACGTTTGTTAAATTGTTTTTAGATTCAAATATTTAATGTAAAAGTCGCTGTGGTAGCACGGTGGTAGTGATGTCTGATTAATAAAGTGGGGGTTGAGAAAAAAAAAAAGAAACATTTGTTTTAAGTAAATATTTTCATATTATATAGGATATATATTGTTTTACCTTATTGTGTCTATGTGTAGGCAGAGAGAAACTAGTGTTAAGCCACTCCGTTCTCCACTTTCCGCCGAATTCTGGAGGCGTTTCGTGTTGAGTGGTAGAATTCAGCGCCGTGCTTCTTCTCGACACCAGAGCGAAGAAATAAATTATTAAATTCAAGTTCAAAACAGCAATAAAAAAGATTTGCATTTTTTCTACTTTCACTACATTACCTGTGACCGTCGAATGTAGAGTAAAAGTAAAAAGTTGTCAAAAGCTGTAAACACCACTCTAAAAAAAAGCTTTTAAATACTTAACGTCGTAGGGATTACAAGTAATATACGAACACATATACAAATAATATTATTTTAATATTATTCTCCACTCCTAAGTTATATAAAGTTATGTTTCTTCACGTCAAAGTTCAAAACTTACTTTTGGCTTTGTTATTAAACTGAAAATAAAAACTTTCACATCTCCCAGAAACGTCTCTAGTGAATTGAAATACTTAAAAAATATATTGTATATATAATATTTTTTATATAATAATACGTTTGCAACCTTTTACAGAGTTAGAAAATCTTTTGAAGAAGTTACACGAATATTTTAACAACTTTTATCAAGTTTCATTTCTAATATGCTTACATCGCCTTCAGTATTAAAAGGCAGTATTGCAATTAAATGAAATTAAATATTAAATTAAATACAGTGATATTAAACGTTTATACAAAAAATAGTAAGCAGCAACAAATAAACTAAAAATTTATTCGTTATTTACTAACATAAATATATTCCCACTGAATTCTCGTAGAATTGCGTGGTGAGTGTCGGAACTTAACGCCGCGCTTTGCCCCGTTACATTACACAAATAAAATAAAATTTAAATGGAATAAATAGTATAATAACTGTATGTTGTACACAAATCCATAGGTACTAACTGTAATAAACAAACCGATAACGTAAGCTTAATTCCCAGCTAAGTATTCTATATGCGTGTTGGTGAGAAAAGAAATAAATTGGATCATAAAATACTAGACAAAGGGGGCCATTAAATTATTATAGGACTATAAACTTCATTCATATGTTCATAGCTGGGCGTTATTATTTTATTATTAGTGCATATTTTCTAAGGAAAATCCTTCTTATCGTTGATTATATCACGAGTTGTATGGTTTAAAACGCAAATGAGCGTTAAGGATTGAATGTAAATCATGTAAACACGATGGTTGTAGGTTCGATCCTGTCTTTGAAAAGTGCAAGCACTTTTGGCTAGTTGGATCTTCATATAGACCTGTGATTTTATTTGCCCGCTTTAGTGAGCAATGCGCGGCGTTAAACTTCGCCACTCACGCTATATATCGTAATGATAAAAAATAAATGGTATTTTCCTCCCTTGCTATCTGCGGGAAAAAGATCCGCATTCTAATTAAATTAACACTAAAATACTTATATCAATATATGAGTATCATGTCGCAAAGAACATAGATAATTCTGAAATACATCATTTTGTTTTCTACTATCTGATTATCCTAGTAAACAAAAATTGAATAATATATTTAATTACGTTAGTTTGTAGGGTAAAACAAGGATAATATCAAATAAGCCCTCATCTATCAAAAAAGCCTCCTAGTTACAAAAATATAAATAGAAAAGAAGAATAATCCAATTAGGAAATAGCACATTTAGTTGTTGTTACTTAATGTTTAACTCAAATAATACCTGTATTAAATATAAATTAATTTCATTTCATTGCAAGCCTTTCAACGCTGAAGCCGGTAAGCGTATTAGAAAAGAAACTTGATAAAAGTTATTAAAATGTTCGAATTACTTCTTTAAAAGATTGTACAAAGATTTCTTAACTCTCTAAAAGGTTGAAAACATATAATTATATAAAAAATATGAAATACACAATAAATTATAAAGTAATTCAATTCACTAGCGACGTTTTTGGGAGATGTGAAAGTTTTTATTTTCACTTTAATAACAAAGTGTTAACAAACAAGTTCAAAAGTTTGACGTGACGAAACATAACTTTAAATTACTTTGGAGTAAACAACAATCTATATCTATATCTATATATATAATAAAACTGTAAAGGGGGTAAAATCTGTACATTGAATATAAACTAAAAAAAACACTTCAGGGGAACTTAGTACAAGTAATAGAAGATAAAAATATAATTTTTGGAATTCTTGTCTGTCTGTCTGTCTGTTGTGGCGATTTAACTCAAAAACTACTGGACAGATTTAAATGAAACTTCTTTTGTTGCATAGCTATTAGTCTTCGCCTACATATAGGCTATAATTTATTTTGATAGCCCGAATACCTGATGTGAGACCCTAGCAGCCCGCCTAATCTATAAGAGATATCAATACAACGCTTTAAGGAAAGTTATTGAACATGATGAGCATTTTCAGTTGACATAAAAAAAAATTGGATCCAATGTGGAACCCCAGTCACCCAGATAAACTTTATAACATATAATTCGTCAGTCGTCTTAAAATAAATTA
>JAEBDU010009554.1:0-37721 GCA_016802625.1 Heliconius numata | reverse complement strand
CGGTATTGGGTTACGCCACTCAGCAAGCATTATCTAAACAGCTAAAAGTTGTAATTCGTCCACCTTGTAAACGCCATAAAAGATAAAAATTGAAAAAATAAATACAAAGATGTAATAATGAAAATGTTTTATGGCGTGAAATGCCGTCAAGTCGATTTACTAAAAACCCTGAAGCCATGGGATGTTTTAAATATGTAGATATAAGTCAGACGCGTTCGTGTACGTTGTACCAACTGATTTGAATGCAAATTGTCAAAAAATATCCTTCTAAGGAGTTTCCATTTTTTTATATGAAGAGTATCGTGTCTTACATCCATTATGTGAATATTTATTGAGGATTCTTCTAATTTATTATTATTATTGTTGGATGTCTAGATGGATAGCTAGTTGATCTATAAATTAAGTAAGTTTCTTATTTTTTTTTAATTTTGAAATTTAGATTAAAAAAGATAATTTAGATTTTTAACAAGTCTGCTGTTGTTTGTTTTTAAAAGGCTCAGCTGGTCTGAAGATCATACAGGCGGATAAATAAAATTTAAGTTGTTTGTTGACATTTTATTATTGTGTAAATAGCTATTATTATGCACTTGAAAAACATGTTAATTTGCTATTATAGACACACACTTAAATTTTATTGGAATTTTACACACACTTGAAATTCTAATAAAAATCGCATTCAATATCAGTTGAAAGTCAGGACAAACTATTAGTGAAGTTTTAAAAATGTACATGCGTCAGTAGATATTTTTCTCTATAAAAGTAGGAATTCAGGTGAAAAAGATTCTTTTGGATCCTACATAAGTATGGGTTGAATGGTATTTTCAATATCCTTCTTTTGTTTGAAACAAAGATGTGCTAGAATTGATATGATACTTGAATGATTAAAAGAAACTCATTTTTGGAATCAAAATTATCACCTTTGTCTAGACAAAATTAATTTTATAAAAAAAAATAATAAAATATAATATACAATACAATACAATACCGAGATTTGAGTTTGCGTCAACAAAGATAAACGCAACGTAATTACATTATTCTTCCATCAAAGCAAAGCTTCTAATGAAAATTTTCTTTTAAATATTTCTAAACAAACTTTAGGTAGTAAAAAATCAAGTCATGTTTAATGACATTAGCTCTATTTTAGTAACACTATTGACGTTTTCGATGTATTATTGAAGAAAATAGATTAATTATTGGACATATTTCCGAAGCCTAATATTTTTTCTTTATACTTTTGCCATTAGATTTTTGAAGTTGAAATATCTAATAAATAAAACACTAAGGATACCGGAGTCGGATATTGAGATAGCTATGCATTTCTCGTGATCTCGTCGCCCGTTCTCTCAGTAGCTGAGGAAGACTTTGAAATTCGAGTCGCTTTGAGATGAGACACCATTGCTGAGTTTTATTTACTCTATTGAGGCAGGATCTCTAGTAAAAATTGTAATCGGAAAGCACTTTTTACAAACTTCGTCCTAAAATGTTGTTATTATAATAATCTTTTCTTATTAAAAAAAAGGAATATATTTAGCAGTAGTCTTAGCTAAATAAAAGCTTTATTTATTTTGAATTTTCCATGCACAGATGTGAGAAAACATACATATTGTTTTACATGTAAATAGAAAAACAGAGGGACTTACAAAAGTCGATCCTTTATCTCCCTTATGAACTATGGGTATAACATTAATAAGAACTCCTAGCACTAAGCTTTGTGACAACAGGCAGTGACAGTCTTTAAAATTGGTTTTCGAACGTGATAATAATATGTCCATTTCTTCTTTGTGGGTTGCGGGTTCGATTCCTACTCGAGAGTTATTAATCAACCCTCTACCCATCCTGCATAAGTTCATTAAAATTTCATTCTATTTTTTTTTATTTACTTATATTTAGGTACGTATAGTTTGTGTGATATAGACAGATAGATAGCCTGGCAATATTTCTTTTATTACTGTAAATTACAATTTCCTTGCATGCTGCGAATTTGAAAGATATTAATTACAAGATTTTTGCCATTATCATTTATCTCATACGAATAGAAGTATAATGATATAATTAATATAGGATTTTCTTAACAGAAAGTCTAATAGTTTCGCGGAACCAGTGACGTTATCACTATCCTGCAGAAGCTCGGGTCTTAAAATTATTACGTAAAAAGATAGATAAATCGGGAATATATGTTACGGCTTTTATTTAAGATTTACAAAAAAAAAATGTAGTTTAATTTATATATTAAATGGTTGCATGTTCGATTCCCACTCGAGAAATTAAATATTTCAATTCCTCGAGTGGGAATCGAACCCACAACCTTGCGTTTACAGTAATACGCTCATGTCCCTGCTAAGACTGGCCGCAAATAGAGTTGAGTTGATAAATAGAGTTATTTATATTAAGTTATACCTATATTACCAGTATGAAAAGACGCGAAGTGAAAGACTGGCCAGTGGCTAGCTAATACACGAACGACACCGTCTGTAATGGACGCCATCTATTGTGCTTAGACAATAACTTGTACTCATTGTTCATAACTTCTGTTATCTCATACGGGACCTAACTTCGTATTTATAGACTTTGAATTAGGTTAATGTGTTGTTAACTATCTTTTGTTCGAGTGCATTTATTTGTGATACTATATTCGATTGACAGTTTATTTACATCATGGTAAATTTATAATTTTTTTTGTTAAAAAAAACCGGACAAGTGAAAGTCAGGATCGCCTACCGAGGTTTCCGCACAAAAATTTGGAAGTTAGCGTAACCTGAGCCTTTTCATCTGATATCTCACTTGAACTAGCGGCTTTAATACCAAATTTTGCCCCTCTCAACGTATCTACAATAGCGCTAGCTAGCAGCCTTAGGCAATAAAACCCACATACGCACGTCTAACAAAAGAAAAATTGTAACTAAAAATATACTGGAAGTTTTCGTTCAATGTCATTATCTAAAATAACCTTTGGTTTTTACTATTTTTGTTTTTACTATCTTACTATTATTACTTTGGACTCTATTCTTATATCTGGTAATATTTTTTTAACCTTCAAATTGAACTAGAATATTTAATAATAAATTCAAGCTGTCATATAAAGGTTCTTCTGTGGTGTATTTGTTTTAGTTTAAATAGAGTAAAAGGCTTTGGCAAAAACCTGATGCTGTAAAAGAATCCATTTTTCCGGTGTGGTAAGGCAGAACGAGGCGATGTCTTTGGGCAACTACAGTGCTACTATTTTTAAAATAACATTATATAATTGCGGAAAATGATAAAATAAAAAAGTATAGAACATAAAATCTCATATGCCGTAGGCTGACATTAATTAAGCCAAAATACGCGATAATTTATGTGGATTCTCTTTAACGTTCCGCCTTTGAGTATACAAAATAAAAAAAATCATATTATGTTGTATTATATTTAGATCATGGAAATATTTTTTGCATTAAAAATGGCGGCTATTTATAAATAGAGTTATTAGTTACTTCGTATTACATTTATTATTATTTTTACTTTGTTTATATAGTGGAGGCTGCAATAGTGGCATAGGATTCAAAACCTCAGAAGGCTTTTAAGTTTTATATTTATAATTTCTCTTTCTAGTACAAAAATAGTGAAATAGAGATCAGAAATTTATAATTTAAAACCGAGGAAAGTAATTAAAAGTAGGTATATACATGTTTTGATCAAAGATTTATAATTAAAAAGAAAGCTAAGAAAATAATGGTATTTCATATCGTCCTAGCCATTATCATATTAGGAGTAGGACCATAAACAATTCGAAGATAATATTTATTATTCCATTAGATATGCGCTATTGCGTCCACGAGGAGTCGTAAACATGGTGCATGTAGCTTTGTACATACGTGATATTGATTCTTAAATCATATAAATGGTTTTAATTATAACGATACTATCGTGGCATAGCTACCTTTCGACTTTAATATTGGTGGTTGTAAGTTCGATTTCTATTCGGGGCAATAGGTTAATTTAATTTTCCCGTTCTTTCGTTCAAGATATAACGTAGCGTGGAGTACCATAGAGAATTTATGTAAAAAGTAGAGCAGACTAGAGTTCTTTTCTTACACTGCTATACTCTATTGCACTTCATATCTCAACAAACCTTTGAAATAGGAATACATTAGTATAAAAGATATATCAGTTAACAACTATCAATCAACTCTAAGTGTAACTGACTGTCTTACAGCGGGAATCAGTTTTTTTTATTTTATGAAGCTTGATACAACTTCCGTCGAAAATATCGTATTTTTTTAACATCATTATAGACTTTAATTAGTGATTTTGTATTTAAACGTAAGCTTTACTGTGAAATACCTCAATAGAAGCGCTGAATGTACTAATTAGCTAAAACCATTAACCTTTGAATACATCTTAAACGATTTTACGTCGCTTACTCATTAATAAGTCATGTATGCTAAAATTAACTTTTACTTCATTTAGGTTTTTTTGCGGGTAGATTTAAAATTTACAGCTAAGAGGATCCCTCGAGTGATATAGTATTTATTACGGAAATATCGTTATGGTTTGTTTTTTAATAATATAATTAGCTGCGTTGATGACTTAATAAATAATGGGAATCGAATGTTGTTGTTTTATTAAAACAAAAATATAATAAGAAATAATAAAATATATATATTTTGTTATGCCATAAATGGCATCGTTAAAATAAGTAAGAGACTTATTATAATAAAAAGAACATGCAGGTCTACTCTATTGTGTGTGTTTCAAAGAATATTCTTTCAATTTAAATCTGAAAACAAACATTTTAAAATTAAAATAAAAAGAAAATGAGATTAAGTGAATTGTTTTAAAAATAATAAACACTTCTAACAACAACTGTACTACAGCTTATAGAACAATGATCCAAGCATTTAAAACTCTGGTGGTCTATTATACAAACCTTTACATTTAAAATTTTATATATGAATGGTGACAACTGAGGAACTCGGTCGTTAATAATTTGCTGTTTCGCTTTGTAAATTATAAACTTTATGTACAAACTGCACTGAGGCAAATTCACGCTTCAGTTATACTCTTAGGCTATTATATCCTTTAATTCATGTTTAGCCAGCTCTTGGCAGTTCTTGCCTAGAGAGGTACTTACTTTGATTTCTCAAAAATTCTTCCATATCATTTCATGGAACTAGCTGCTACTTGACATTTGCAATAACTGCATGAGTTTTGAACACTGAATAGTTGAAAGGATGGCAAACTTTATTTCTATTAAAAAATATTCTCAAATGGACCAATGAAATATTAAAAATAAACTGACTAAATAAATTAACCAACTCTGGTTTAAAAGAATTAGAAAAGGAGGAAAATAAAACATAATTATATAACTGAATATACATCGAATAAATCCCCACCCTTGCAATCTAACTCAAATAAAATACCTTAAAAATATATTTTATAATAATAATGTGCTCATTTTCGTTGCATTTTTTCAGCGAGTAAATAAATAGATTTTTTTTTCGTCGACTATAAAAATCATAGCTTCATATTCATATTAATTTCAGCTTGATACCTCCACGCGCTCTCGAGTTGGTCTTGATGGACAACAAAGTGCTCCTATAACGTTTCTATTTTTTAGTTTTTGAGTTACGGAACCCCAAAAATGAAGAGTTTGATATCTAACCACTAATTTCTCTACGTCTAACCCACAGACTACGACATGATCGATAAAGAGAATTCAATTAGCTATCGTGACAAATGTGACAGTGACACAGGTTCTGAATTCTACGGTTCGCATATACCCACTTTTGATAACCGATTATCTTTATGTAAACGGAAGTTGAAATAAAGTTCAGCAGATCTAGTTTTAAACCCCGCCCACCACTTTTCGAGACACTACGTAAGTGGCGGAACTCAACGCCGCACTATGCCTAGCGAGCGAGAAATTGAAAATAATTCATACCACCAAATGAGGATCGAATATACAATCATCACTTTTGTACGCCGCTATCCCACTGCGCCACGATGGACCATTATACTACAGGTAATATGGTTTTCGAATAAATGTGTTATAGATTCTTGGAGTCTTTTCTCATTAAGCTCTTATTATATAAATACTTTGTAATATTTTATTATAAATTTGATGACTAGCTTAGTATATTCTTCATTTAATATCTCAATCTTCGTATAATATTGATAAAAATAATAGTTGTCGGTTGGTTGAGGCTCTATAAGGGTGTTTATCTTGCAGAAGGAAAAAGGAAAAAGTACATAAAAAAGAAAAAGAACGATATAAAATAAAAAAAAAAACATAAACCAGTTAACTATTTAAAACCCACCTTTACCTTTTAGAAAGTTATGAAATATTTTTCCAGTAACCATTTTGTTAAAGTTATAAATCGTAGTTAGCAAATAGGTACGTCCCACGTTTGCCGTTTGTTCCGTGTAGGAACAAACTTTCCTATAGAAAATGCTCATTTGTACCTTATTTCTTCTTTACCTTAGTATATTTTATTTTATTTTCATTTATATTCTGTGGACATTTTCATTTAATTATTACTTGTTTAAAATAATTAAAATATTAGTCAAAGTAAATGTCGTATTTATACGAAAATAATGAATAAAACTCATTAGAATTTGATAGAACTTACTCAAAAATATATTCAGCGTAGGAATAAAGATGAATTTAATTATAGCGGTAGTTATGATAGTAATAATTTGTTTAAATAATAGTAGTTCGAAACATAATTATAGAAGAGAATACGAAACAGATTTTGTTATTATTTCTGAAAAAGAAACGTTTACATTATTATATTAGTTGAGTACATTAAGTTAGTTGCCAGCGACTCGTCTATATACTCGTATAACAAATTGAAAAACCCGAATAATACCGTTAGTACATATTAATATATTACACTTATATTGACGTAATCGTGTATAAATAAAACCTACTATAAAAATGCTAAGCTATTGCTTAGAACATTTTTTTGTTTTATTGCACAATGCATTAAAATGTAGGTTAAACCTGCATACAAAATACGTCATGATATATCGATATAATAGATGTGTACTGTAAATTAAGAATATTAAACGAAATAATAATATTTACTACGTTTTTTTTACTAGTGTTACTAGACACTCCAATCCGCATTATCCGCCACATTCTGGAAGCATTACGTGTTGAATTGAGGAGTTCAACGCCGCGATTTCACCTCATTATCAGTGTGAACAATTAAAATATTCAATATTTCATTTCTTCGAGTGCGAATCGAAGCCACAACCTGTCGCTCTTACAGTCGCAAGAGTCACGACTAGGCGTTATATTACTATACTTCTACAATAGAAAAATATATTTTTCGTAGTAAACAATGAATATAAAACGCGAATGTAACTAAAGTTATTCATCAGACTTACTTTACTTGAAGATATATGGCAGTGGTTAGGTCAACACAGAAAACTACTTCATTTCTATATTACAATTTAAAAAGTAATGTTTGTGTCGCTTCTGGCTATGTCTTTTATTTTTCAATTCAATTATGTTATAATACAAATTATTTTAGTTTTTATCGTTTAGTTAGTTATTTTTTTTTATATTTAAACTTAACTTATCATCTCGATGCAATGGATCATCATATGCGCTACGCGATCATCATCGCGTATACAGCGTATACGCGATGTTTGCCGGTTCGATTCCCAATTGGGGCAATAAATTGTATTCATTTGACCGTTCTAGTAAAATAAAAGTGCTGCGTTGTTTTGCGCTACTTAACACCCACCCAATCTCTTAATTTAGTTGAAGGCTAGTATCTAGACAAGAGGTTCTCTCCGCCAAACCTGCTTTACACAATAATTAATACTTACCAATTAATTAATTAATTTGTACTATAATTTCTTCGCTCGAGGCAAAGCACGGCGTTGAGTTTCGCCACTCAACACACAGTGCTTCCAGAAGTGTGAGGAAAACGTGAAACGGAATGATTTAACACTGGAAGCGTTTACAATTTTTAAAGCAGATTCTTTTCTTTTAAAAGAATTTCCACAAATTCCTAAGCGGACTCGTAAATCTGTCAGTCATATATTTCCAGAGACAACATTCATTAAATTAGCACGATGCGTAAAGAAAATCATTGTTTAACCGTAAAATTGATAAAATCTAATTATTTCTGAAAATAAACACAATTACTTACTCATATATTTGTTTATTTATGCATGCTACGTTATAATAATTAAAATTACGCATACGTAAACGTTCTTTGTGTTCCTAGTCATTGTTCTCTTGAAAATAGGTAATTTGGTGTAATAGACCATGCTTTTTTAAAAAGCTTTTTTATTTTTCATAACATTTCTTTACAACTTATGTTTTTTTTTAGTTTCACCTTGTATCTCGCAAGAAGCAGGGTAGGCAGAGGGAGCCCAGAGCTAAGGCACTCCTCACTTTTCGCCGAATCCTGGAGGCATTGCATGTTGAGTGGCGGAACTCATGTCGCGATTTGCCTTGACACCAGAACGAAGAAATGAACCCACAACTTGTCGCGCTTACAGTTACACGCTTTTGTCCCTGCGCTACGATGCCTTAAACCATGTATAAATAAGTTATGTAGGTAGTATAAAGCAAAGTAATTAGAAATAGTCATTTTTTTACAAAGCTGTAAAGAATATAATTTACTAGGTAAGTTGTGAGTTCGATTCCCACTCAATTCTTCGCTCTGGTCTCTAAGGCAAAGGGCACCAGTCAACAAGCAGTGGCTTCAGAATTTCACGAAACATGGAGAACGGGAGTATCTTAATGGGAACGGAGTGTCTGTACACTAGGTTATCAGGTTTGCTCTGGCTAGCTTATTATATCCGAGGTAGAGTTTACCTTTTTAATTTATCATCAAATTTAATGCTTCAAGGTTAATAATATATATTTTTTTTAAATCAAAACATCTGCTGGACTTTTAAATCAAAATATGTTCTTAAATTTCAGTACATAACGCCATAAACCAATTATACTTACAAACAAAGATATTTATACAAGAATGTACGTACAACTGTTTACGGAGTCATAATTTATTCTCCCCACAGCGGCAGGTGTGGATTCGCTTTGCATACGTGTGATAAATTGTATTATAATAGAAGGTTGCTATTGATTTTTGGAGATCAGCTGCATTATGATTATTGTGCTGTATTGTATGAAATTAAGGAGTTTAGGGAGAAGGTGGAGTTTAGGGATAGGGATGATTCACATTATATTGCAAGTCACGGTTCGTTCTCCATCCAATCTTATTTCGTTAAAAAAATTCTTATATGTATGAGAAATAATGAGAGAACGTTCCGGTCAAGTTCCGGTCTAATCACGAATATATGTTCATCATACAAGAATATGAGATCGTACCGAGAACGAACTGGAACCGGAAGTACAGTGTGTATCCTCCCTAATATATTCATAAATAATCATCGGCATTGAGTTCTGCCACTCAACACGCAATGCCTTCAGAATTCGGCAGAAAGTGGGGAACAGAGTGTCTTAACACTAAATACCCTCTGCCTACCCTGCCGTGTGCGGGATACAGCGTGAAGCTTATAAATACTTAACAGTCACAAAAACTTTTTCTTTAAAAACATATAGATGTCCTTATTATAAACAAAAGCGAAATTAGTATGTGACATTATCATTTTTGACAGATATAGTAAATAAATTTTCCTGTTCGCTGAAACTAAACGTGACCTATGTAAATTCAGTTTTCGGTAGCTTTCACTGATAGGACCACGGAATTGACTTGCAGTACAGTTTCATTTTTATTTGTAACTCGGTCATTCATAGTTTCCACAGTTTTTGTTTGGCCTACACGTTTTGTTATTCTATTGACTTTGTAATATGACGTTTTACTTTTTAATTTGTTTTGTGTATATATGTGTATGTTTGTTTATAATTTGTGCAATATATTCAAAGGCTGAAATCTGTTTTTCAACTTTTTTTCATTGTCGTTTAAATACAACTTGACATTAGTCTAGAAGATATATTTTTTTAGCGTCTGGCTGTATCTCACATTTAGCAGGGTAGGTAGAGGGAACCTAGTGTAAAGACCCTCCGTTTCCTGGCATTGCATGTTAAGTGGTGGAACCGCCACGACTGCCTTAACTGTATAAAAACATTCAAATATTAAAAAATCGATTAAAAATTAATAAATAAAAGCCATAAACATATGTAATAACAGACACGTCCCCTCTGAACCACTGTGACCTTGGAAAAAAACTGAAAATATACATAGATAGATACTTATAACATATTAAATTATAATGATTAATACTTTATCAACACGAAAACATGTAATATTTTCAGTCTCATGTGAATAAGGGCTGACGAAACCGACGTCTAATTATATCCCAAAAGACAAAATGTCCAAATATTTACTGCGAATTCACATCGCTGCTCTATTCAACTTACTAAATAATAGTATGATACTAATATTTCATTAAACCATGTTTTCCGGTATTCCATTTAGATATATGTATGTTTCTATCTATCTATCTATGTATGTATGTATGTATGTATAATAAATATTAGAGACCATATTAACGCAGTGGTAGAGAGCCCTACTTACATGAAGTGTTTGTAGGCTCGATTTCTACTTAGAGAAATGACTTATTTTCATTTCTCCGCTATGACAATGGTGAGACCAAATGCGTCTTTGACTTCTGTCTCGCGGTCTTGAATTCGGGCGGAAAATGGAGAACAGAATGTCTTATACTATGCAGGCTGTCTTTTTAAGACAATGTAGATGATATTGTAATTTTTTTTGCTTTACGCTTTGTTCCGCATATAGCAGAGTAAGTAGAAATAACCTTAGTGGTAAAACACTCCGCTCTCCGCTTTTTTTTTTAACAATCCGACTTGAATTCGAGGCATTTGAATTGCGGAATTCCCACCGTTTTCCTAACTTATTCCCTCGAGTATATAAGGCATACAATCTACAAGATGCTAAAACATACTTTAAAAATATTATAAACCTAATACATATAATATGTACAATTTACATAATATGTTACTAGTTGGGTTACTTAATGGTAAGAACACCTGCTTGCTAATCGACTGTAAAGTTCAAGTATCTGATACCATTAACGGGGTATCCGGACTCCGGACCCTTCTATACATGGTTTCTCCTTGATATTTTATTAACACATATGACTAAGTTTCGCCTGTGGCTTCGTTCAGATGTTACAACTTCAAATTTAGTTTGGCGATCATTTTTTTTCTTCAATATATCTTGATATAATTTTACATAACATGATAGACAGAACCTAGTATTAAGAAACTCCGTTCCCATTAAGACACTTTCATTCCCCGTTTTTCGCCAAATTCTTGAGGCATTGTAGTTACTAAAGGCAAGCGGCAAGTAGAGAAAGTCAACGCTTTGGCTCAGTACAAATGCGAAGAAAAATTAATATGCTAAATATTGTATTTTTATCTTGTTCCGTATGGAAATTAAGCCTACAACCATCGCCCTTGTGCCCCTGGCCTACGCCTGATAATCATATCTATGAGATATCGAGTAAAGCCTTAAAATGTAACTTTAAGATTTTATTAAAAAGAACTGCCGCATTTTTTTCGTAACTTCATGTGAAATGTGGAACACGAAAAAAGAAGTATTCCCCAATTTTTTACGGGAACAGGAAAAAATGGAATTTTACATTTTGTTGTCCATGCATACCTGCAGGGTACAATTAGCTTACAAAAAATTACAAAAAAATTTTAATTATTTATCATACAAATTAATTTTAAATCTACATATTATTTGCTAAAAACCCAATTGAGAAGAATATTTGATAAATATTTTAAATAAAAAAGTAGTGATAATTTATTTCGTTTTCTTCAATAAAACGTACAAGTATATTTAATATAGTGTTTCCATATTACATATGTACGTATATTATTATTTGCAAACGTTACTTTAGAATATTGAAGTAAATAGGTATCCTTTATCAGTGCCAAGGCTTATAATGCTAGTACTGCATTAACATTTAAGATCAGCAAGATCAGACTAAAAGGTTTCAGTTTCAGCTTTAAGCTTAATAGTTTTAAGCTTAGTAATTTCTAATAGGAGCACATTTTTCTTTAATAAGACATAAAAAATATTAATATTTTTAGCGCAATTTTCTTTAAGATTTCTTCTTTTACGTAGTTTAGTTCATAGTTCAGCAGTTCTTAGTTCTGTTTTATTCTGTTTCTTATTTTATGGCTTTTAGGCGTAACAGTGGAGTACAGTTTATTTCGCCAATGTCACGAAGAATGGAGAATGTTATATTAAATATAAAGAAAGTATTAAAAATAGTCTAATTAGATAGCCTAATTAGAAATACATAATACAGTAATATACAGTTCTTTTCTTTATGAGGTTAAGTTATGTTTATAGACGAAATTATTATCAAGCGTGTAATACGACAGTCCCCGAATTTTTGACTACAAGCACTGGCCATAAAAAAGTACACTGATAAAGCTAAACACAGTAATTCAAAAATTTCACCAAAATTGGATAAAATAAAGTAATTCACAAACAAAAACAACAATATTATAAAACACAATCAAAACGTGCGTAATAATATATTATAATCCTTTGACACCGTAAAGGCGGTAATTCGCACTTATAATTCCCATAACTGCGAATATTACTCGCCTTATGAGATCGTAAAGGTAACTTATAAATTTAGGGACCTTTATCGAAAAGCTTCCATTATTAATGTATTAAGAAATAACATTTAATTGCTATTTTTTTACTAGAAAGAAAAATGAAAAAAATCACTATTCTCTATCTTTAATAACGATTTCAAAGTATTAGATCGTTATTATAAGAAATTCTATTAATAAGATAGTAAAAGCTTTGAAAACATATTGTAGAATTGCTAACAACAAATGTTGCATCTACCGTATAAAGTTTTCTACGTGGTTCAGTAAGATTATATGGCTTAATTGGGTACAGCGTTACTGCCATATTTAACAGGTATTGGTTAAATGCCCCTCGATAAAATTGTATACGAAATTTCTAAAACTATTAAAATATATTTGTAAAAACAATTTAATCATAGCAAGACGATAAAATGCGAGTTTTTCATTATACATTACTGTATTTATTCAATAACGTTAAAAACGAACGTTAAAAAAAGTCAAATAATAGCAAGGGAAAAAAGTGTGTCAAGAATTTAAACATAGTGTTGAAACGGTTTTAAAATTTTTATACCGGAAATGAATTTTAATTCAGGCCATAATTGAGATTTTCTGTAAAATCTGTTTATAGAACATTCAATGAAAATATCAATTCAAATTATTTCGTTTAAAATACAAAAGTTTTACAAAGACATACGATAATGGAGTCTCTTTCACTCTACCTTATTTAACAAGTTAGGGAAGACTCTCTACTCTCCTCTTACTATCCGAATTAGAACCATGTGCGTTGAAAGACGAAACAAGAAGAACAACAAATGAAAATAATTTATTCCCCCGAATGCAGATCGAACCAACAACCATCGCGTTCACACACCCCTACGTCATTACAGCCTCAATGCAGTATATGAACTTAGAAGTGTCAAGACCGAACTAAACTCTCGTGAAGCTAAGCCTCTATTGAGTTACGAAGACTTTATCGTCATCGACTATAAAAAGTGACCTCTTTACAAGTGGATGCGTTTTACTCGATAAGTTAAAAAATAACCTCGATGAATAGAATTTTCTTTTTAATTCTTTTTAATTCTACTTTTTCTTCTATATAGTACATATTATAAATAATTCTAAAATGTTTTTGTTTATTTTGCAAATATTACCTACAATCGAAATCTAACTTATTCGTCACAACAATATTAAAGTCAAAATAATATTTTATTATCTATTTATTTAAGTCCATATTATAGAATTATATGTATATTAGAACGACACTTAAAAATATTTCTATAATCTCTAAATTTAATTATTTTTAAAATTATATAAAACCTAATTCCTTTTGATGGAAATTTGACGTTCAGTGTACCCATTGTATAACTCGGAGATAGAGTAGGAGTAGGATATGCATAGTTCATAGTTCATTCATAATTTCACATAGAAAACGCTTTTTTTTTCCTAAAACATCAACAAAAATTGCTCAAATTTCAGGTTGAAACGCTTTTTGATCACTTCACCGTTCTTCTTTGACCAGCCAGCCAGTAGTTATTTCGAATCTAATAAAGGAATTGATATTTAATTTTCTATGTATTCATCTCTAAATAGTTAGAGCACATTTTATCTTACTTAAGAGAATAATACATGTACCTAATATTTATTTTCCATTTATGATGAAGAACGGCGGCGTTGAGTTTCACCACTTAAGACGCAATGTCTCGATTGGCCGAAAACTGGGGAACGGAGTGTCTTAGCTCTAAGTTCCCTCTGTCTACCCCGCTATGCGTAAAAATCATGAAGCGTTGAAAATATATTATTTAAATAATATATCTATTATTTAATAATTTCTTAAAAGTACTAAATACACATTACAAAATAAAAGCAATTTCTTTTGATATTCTAATTGTGGCTTATATTCTTTCCGTGTAAATTCCGTAGCTAAAGTTATCGGTTGAAGTAACAAGTAATTTATCAAAGGGTGTCAATAGCGTTGAGGTGTCATGGTTAATATCCGGGCTGCATTGTTGTATTGCGTGAACAGATTTAGTTTTCTATTCTATTCTATGATATTTTTAGAATTATTCAAATTCTAAAATTAGATGATGTAGACGTTTTTTGTTATCAAAAGGCTTAATTAAACAGTTAGTCTTTTACCTAACAGTTTTAGTATTGTGATACGTAATTGTTTGTATAGCAATTGGTTATGTTAGTTTGTTAGTCTATAGTCGGAATTTATTAGAATTCAAATTATTAGAATCGAATTTATTAGTTAGAATTAATTGCATATTAAGTCAAAATACTGCCGGGTGAGTTTTTAAAGAAATATCTTATCATTAATTCAAAATTTATTTTGTAATAATAAGAAAGTGACATTTAAGTACTTGTCACTATTTTTTTTCTATTTAGGTAACTTATTTAAAAAAATAATGTCTTTAGATATGGAACTGTTTTCGTAAATTTTATATGAAGTAAAAAATCTAAATATACTTATAAACCCTATGAGTTTACTATACCTGAAAAAAACTATTTAAATTTTCAAAACATATCTCATTTATTTTTTTTATCTAAGCATATAAAATATCTTAAAATGTAGATTTTAAATATATGTCAGTTAATGTATGTAAAAGCAGTATTCGTTATCTTGATAGACAAAAAATTAAGTATGAAATCGGGTCATGACAGAATTCTAATAAATATTAAATGAAGCAAGCATTTAACCTTTCCTTTTGTTTTAAATAAAACGAAGTAAAGGGACATCTTTTGTTTAACTTAACAACACCTAGAACATTTTATTTGGACCGTAAGAAAATTATTTAACTCTATTGTAACAGCCATTAATTCAATTACAGTTTGATATCGTTGGTTCTAAGATAAATTGTAAGTCTTCTGTATAAAATTGAGTAATTTAATTGTTTATATTTCGTGTATTATTGGATATCAAAAATAAGTTTTTTCTACATAAAGTGAGCAAAGCCCGAATCTGGCATTGTAGGCGGGGACCCGGCAACCTAGTGCTAAGACACTACGTTTTACAATTTCCGCCGAATTCTAGAAGTCTACGCCGCGCTTTGCTTTGCACACCAGAGCGAAGAAAATGGAAATATTTTAGCCGTCCGTGCCGTCCAGCCGTGTGTTTGTAACGCAACGGTTGTGGGTTCGATCCCCACTCGAGGAAGTGAAATATTTATATACGCTTCTATTTTCATTTCTTCGCTCTGGTGTCGGGGCAAAGCGCAGCGTTGAGTTCTGCCACTCAACACGCAATGCCTCTAGAATTCGGCAGAAAGTGGGGAACGGAGTGTCTGAACACTAGGTTCCCTCTGCCTACCCTGCTGTGTGCGGGATACAGCGTGAAGCTAAACTTTTTTTTTAATATTGTTGTGCAGAAATTTCATTTTCTGCATTACAGAAATGTAATGCAGAAAATGAAAAGAAGTGTCGAAATATATTACGTGTAGCAGTTTCGAAATAGACTTAGCAATTGACAGATATTGCCATTGATAAAAGAATCCAAAGCTCGGATCCTTCGAGCTTCCTATCGGTTAGAACATGGAATATTTTAAAAAAAGGCATCCAATTCGATATGTTACAGAACTTTTTATTAAAACCGTATTGGTAAAATTAAGAAATAAAAAGTTTTTAGTGGCTTATCTATATACGTTCGCACATTTACGTTTAGGAATTGTTAAATTTTACAATTTTTTTTACAATCTGTGCTTTTGCAACATTTATTCTAAATACATATATGATATTTTTACATTACATAATCTTTTTCCTTGATTACCAGGTTGGTTTGCATTTGGCTGTTTTTTGTTTAAAAATTAGATTTTTATTTTAGAAGAATTTTCTAAAAAGTTTTAAAAAAACGTAAAAAAATGTTACACAACATTCAGAAAACTTTCTACATTAGTAACTTTCTACATAGTATTAGTTACCTAAAATAATTCTCAAAATTTGGGCAGACAGTGGCGAACGGAGTGTCTCATCATTAAGTTCCCTCTGTGAAGAGTGAAGTCACAAAAAAATTATACAGTAATTTAGCGTATTTTAATATAAAAATACGTTGAATTGCAATATCTTTCTCAAAAGCACTTTATTTTGTTTAATATATTAACCAAATAGTATTCATATTATCAAAAAGAAGGCCTAATTTTGTTATAACATTACCATGTAATTGAAATATAATTGAAAAAAAGAACAATATCATTTTCTCAAGTCTTTTTCCTTACACAATATCTCAAACGTTCCATTTAATATTCTTGTTGAAATGACAAACCTTATATTTGTTAGGAAGAGATAATTTTTCTTTCTAATAGAAGCGTGTGAATAATTTTATTCAAGTGAGCTATCGAGCCCAGTTCTTTACATATAATTGTATTTTAGACCATATTATACTTTCTGGGCGTCTTAGTGTGGAGACAAAAAACTGGTGGAACCACCCCCCTGCCAGATGGGCCGACGACATAAAGAGGTTGGCGGGAAGCTGATGGGTCCGAAGAGCTGAGGATCGAGTGTGGTGGCGAGAATTGGGGAAGGCCTATGTCCAGCAGTGGACAAAAGATGGCTGTTGATGATGATGATGATGATAAGCGGCATATGATAGTTTATGCCGTGGCTTTTTCCGGTGAGTTATATTTCAATATTGAGTGTAAATGAGAAAAAACAGATGATGGATGGATGATCCCGTTCCCTTTATCGGTACAAAATTGCAAAGACAATTTTTTGAAGATTCCAAAGATAACAAAAGGATATTTTAACTTTAAAGATATTTTGATATATGGATAATTATATGCAAATATTACAAGAAGAACTTTTAATATAAGTATTTGTTCATTTAAATATCTTTATTAACATAAAAATGTTGATTTTTTAAATAGTTCAACTGAATAATGTTTAACTTTGGCAATTGTGTACTAGATTTGCACAAAAAGCCCTCTTCATACTTGGAACTACTAACCAAAAAGTTTGGTTCATAAAATACAGGAGCTTTCAGGCAAAGATTTTGAAATATGCTTTTGTTTTGCAAAATGAGAGAGACTTTGAAATATGTATGTGTATCATATTTTCATCTGACGTGTACAAATTTTACTGAAAATGTTTCGTTCTAGAAAATATTAACCGTTTCTAGGTATTCTTTTTTTATTTGAAATAATATTTAATAGCGCTTAATCTAGTTTTAAAAATTCGTACGTATATTTTAAAAAAATTATTTGTTATTTTTATTTAGCGTGAACACAAAAAAATCTTTAATATTTTATTGTTTTATAAATACAATTTGCCTGTTGAGTGGCGTAATTAAACGCCACGCTTTGAGTCGACATCAAAGCGAAGGAATGAAAATGTTAAATATTACATTACCTCAAATGGGAATTGAATCCACAACCTGGCACATTTAAAATCACACGTATCTTGCGCCATTTAAACTTTAAGGAATTCAGGAATAAAATAAAAGATATACATATTACGATACCCAATTTATTGAATCATTTAGTAACTTTGACATGATAATATATAACAACGAACTAATTATAGCGGGTATCCTCATACATTTAGTATATGAATATTTCACAAAAGTTCCTATAGTAGACATATATATATGTAATTATGTATGTATGTATGTATGTAGAGCTTTTAGTGAAACTATGCTAATGGCCAATTGACAGAATATTGAACCCAGCCTATAACAAAATTGAAATAGTATTTTAAAATTACGCCTTTCCCCTTTAAAATGTCAGAACATAAACTATACTGAACAAGAAATTGAAACAAATAACATTAATTAAGTCTTTAATCTCATACTTCATCGACTCTTTAAGAACAATTAATTCTACAGAAGGTAATATTATATGACAATACGTTTAGGAAATAACAAATATTAGTCTATAATAATAATTAGAAATATAATTACTTCTATGGACATAAATTGATGCGGTTAGACACTCGATAAGATTGTTAAAACATTTAAGAAAGGTTAAAGGTCATTAGCACCCGTATTTATAAGCCATTTTCAACTCTTGATCTTGAGATGCCGCTTTAATAATCTGTAACTAATAACAGCCTCTCAAGATCTATCTCAAAGTTGAGAGCGCTTTAGAAATACGAGCCTTAAAGTATTTCAAAGATTACAGAAAGTCTTACCGAGGCTTTACCGCACTATGTCATGAATCGACATCAATCGCTTTATTTACATAATTATTTTCAACGACAACACAAGTTAAATAAACTTATATAGAAATAACAAACAATTATAATGTTTATTTCCAAGCCAGAAGATAAAATTCAATATTATGCATATCACAGTACCGTAGATAATTCAGTAAATAAATGATCTATACAAAAATATTCAAAGAGTAAAACCATTTGAAACGTTCGTGTAATAACTAATTAGACTAGACTAGAGTTTAGACGTTCCTAAGAAGTTCGTCGGTTGAGAGCATGCCGTCCTGGAACAAAAATATATTGTACATACTGAATAGATTTTAAAGCAGGTTCTAACGAACTTAGATAAGCGAAATTAAATAAACGGATTTTTTCTGTTGTTTACGGCAGTCAGATACCACCATATTTCCACATGATAATGCAAAAAAAAAAAAAATACGATACTATTTTTTTTATATGAAACAGACAATATTATACACTAAAAACAAATTCTTTGAAATCAATAAGAAATACTTTTTATATAAAAGTTCAACATATTTTAAGAAAAAGGGTCATCGGTGAAAAGATTCTACAAACAAAACTTGTCATTGTTTTTAAATTATGCAAGATTTAAGGAAAATATGATTTTAGTGAAAATAATAAAACTAAAGGAAAAATGTAGTCGTAAAAATGAAAAAGGGCAAATGCCACCACTACCTTGAGGCGATCGAAAACTACGAACAATTGATCCCTGTTTGTTTTTGTTTTAAATGTAATAACTTGCATAACCAATACTGAAGTTTAGAAACTATTTAGAAAATCGTCATATTATTTTTCCCATAATATTATATGTAACGACGATTTAAATATCCTCCTGCAGATTGCACAAGGCACATTCATGCCAAACTTCAACTTTGCTGGGATGGAAAATATTTCACACAGTAAAGAACTTTCCGTGTAGTAAAACAATTTTTTTATATAATTTTAGAAACTACTCAATATTTATAAGTTATTTTTATTTCCATACAGGACCGAACTTCTAAATCTAGAAATTGACCAATTAAATTAAAAAAGAATCATTTTCCTACTATTAATTGGAAAAATGAAATTGTTAAAATTGAACCAATAAAATGAATCCTAGCACACAATGTTTCACGAATATAATATAAAAGTTCGAATATTTTGGTTCAATAATTCTCAACAACAACACAAAATTGTTGTTGCCTGGCTAAGTAAAGTTCTTCTTCTCTACATATAATATTAAAATAAGATTTTGATTATATAAAAGTACAAACCTGATTGAGATCGATGAACTTGCGTACGACAGAGCGGGCGAAGTCGGGGTTGTTGATCATTTCGTTGACAAACCAGTCTAGAGGAATACTAGTTAAACAAAAATAAAATTTAATAATATGTTTCAATTAGTACTTTTAATACAATTAGGAACTTCAATCTTTCTTTCTTTTCAATGTTTCTACAATGTAGATATGACGACGTATGGTGAGCAGTAGTAGCCACTCAAAGTAATGGGTAAACTAAATCAATTTATAATTTTTGAGATTTTCTGCTTATATAAAAATGTTTTGTTCTTCCGACAACATATTCAATATTATAATGAAAACAGTGTATATTATGGGAACGCAATAGCCATGTGTAGTTATCGCCTCCAAAATATTTATTTATTTCATTTTATACAATTTCAAAGTTCAACTCAAAGTTTTTTTAATTCATCTGTTGTAATTTAATTTTCAACCTGCAAGTATTACACTAATATTAATTATGTGGAACACTATATAAGCTAAAAATTATCCAATCTTTGGTCTCTGTAAAAAGAAAGCTAGTTAATCGAAATTTTAACAAAAATACTTTAAAAGTTTTAACATGGCATATTTTATATTGATTTTGTAAGGCTACATGTAATAAATTCAGTTATAAGAAACACTTATAAGAACAATTTCTCATTCAACTCCATTATCGTTTAAGTCAAATTATATTTTGTTCACAAAAAATATTCTTAGTTTACAAAAGACGATTCGTTCTCAGCCAATATTACAAAAATAGCAAGTGAAAATGAAATGTGTGTCCTATCTAAATCTCATTCTCTTTACCAAATTATTATTTGATTTGTCAGGGACTTCCATAATAATATTGTTTTAACTTGAGGGTGACTTTATTCTTTTGACGAGACGATAAATTTTGCGATATTTTAGTGAAAATGCATTTGTAAAAACTATATTTTTAGATATTTTATACTCTTATACTACTCCACTCATTGATAATACAATTATTACATAACATATCTTATAACAACTTTTCTAACAGCTTCACGCTCTATCCCGTAATCATCACTGTAGACAGAGGGAAACTACTGTTAAAACACTCCGTTGCCCACTTACCGCCGAATTTTCGGGAAATTCAACGCCGCCTTGGTACCAGAGTGAAGAAATGAAAATATTAATAAATAATCATTCATTCCCTACAACCTATATACTTTTAATATTTAAAAAATGACCCTAATTATCTATAAGACAACATATTTAACATCAACGTAACGACACACAAATTCAATAACAAGTTTTCTAAAACATTTTCTATATATTTTAACTCAATTTCATTGCAAATAGAAACTTTAGAAAATGTCAAAACAGTTGAATCCACTTTAAATAACTTTGAAATGCATATAAAGCTTTCTGAGCGTATGTACCTACTCGGGTGAAGAGAATTAGCTTATTAGAATTAGTTTAAAAGTTTCCATAGTATTTAAGGCAAATTTCTACTTGACTGTAATAAATATTGTTGGATAATTTTTCTCATAAACCTTTATACCAAATTGAATATGATAGTTGTGGGTTCGATTTTAATAATTTTTTCGAGCTTCATGCGGTACCCCGCATTAAGCAGGGAACCTGGTAACCTAGTATTAAGACTCCTCATTTCCATTAAGACACTTCCAGATATAATAACAAAACATTAAAAGTTTAAAAGATATTTCATGAGATTATCGTTTTACCATACTTAGAGATTTAAGTAAACTTGGGATGAAGATGTATTTTAGGATCTAATGGACCTTCCTAAATAATCAAATATTCTGTATGTTTTAAAACAAACTTTGATGTTCTTCCTAGCTATTACAAAATACAATACCATTAAAAGTAATAGAACTTTTACTTTTTGAGTTACAAGATCTTTTCTGGGTATAAATAATACGATATGTTTTAGGTTAACCAAATAAGAAAATAGGGCCAGTCTCCAATACACTTCTACGTAATTCATGATTCGTTCTCCTTTGATCATTATTCATATTGAGAGAATTATAAATGAGCTTTACTCATGCTAAGATTAAGTAAGCGATACTGTTGGATATCATAAATATGCTGAAATTTTGAAATATTTGTTTGTTTATAATTTTCATTATTATTTTTTCAACTTCACGCTTTATTTCATATGCACAGGAAGGCACAGGGAACACTAATATAACACTAATGTTAAGACACTCCGTTCTCCACTTCCTGCCTAATTTTTGACGTATTGCGTGTTAAGTTCAAACTTGCAGAGCTCAACGCCGTCATTTGGTCGAATGTAAGTATAAATGAATAATAATTCATTGTCTCGACTGCGAATCGAACCCATAACCATTGCTTTCCAGCAACCCTATTATCTTTATGTTATTTTTAAAACTTCTATAAATTTTGTTTACACCTTTTGTTTTTCAACTGAAGCATATTTTACTCTAAAATTTTAACCATACATCACAGAAGTCCATTTGACACATGTTTTACCTTTCTCTAGAGCTCATGACACAGTTGTTTTCATAATTTATGTTAGTGTATTGCACTTGAGATACAAATATATATATGTATAATATATCTGGTGACACTTCTAGGAGTAATACTTTAAAAAAATGTGTGAAAAATTTCCATACAAAACCATGTTTAAAAATTTTATGATAGGAGCCTAAACATAGAACAAAAGATATGTATGTTTTTAAATATGTTTTAGAATCTGTTCAGTTTTTTAGTTATGACGTTTCTATCGTGCAGTCAATGTTATAGAGAATCGAACCCAAAACTACTTTTTTTGTAGATACTACCAAAGTAGTTTATTAGACTTTTAGTTAGGTGCATATAAACGTACAGTAAATTTAATTTCGTATTATTTCAATAAAATCTAATTGATCGGCACAAAAAATATATTGTATTTTTAATTTACGAACAGCATAAATCATAGGCAATTTATTATAATGTAGTGTTAAAATAGAAAAATAAAGTCTATGAACTTTTTTTACCTTTCCAGTGTTTTTTCTTCATTCCCGTCAAGTCCATCCTTGTCTTGTGATGCCTCGAGGTTCTCCCAAAAATTATCCAAGCCGTAAACTGCAAAGAAATATTGAGATAAAAATCTAGAAACAATTAAGTTTATACATAGGAAAGTGTTGTAATATTTTATTAATGTTAAAAAAATAATTTAATAATGATAAATAATTCACCAAAAGCTCTCCTTTTTTATAGGCTTAAAAGCTTATAAAACATAATAAAAAATATTACAACCCCATACCTAGACGTACAAGTATAACCGTCGATCTGAAATACATAAAAGGTAAAAGCACAATAGTAAGACCAAACCTAAATAGTAATTAGGTAACATTTGGCCTCATACAAGTAAGAGTGTATTCACTAACAATAAAGGGCCACGTTTTAGTGACAATATATTATGTCTAAAGACACAAAAACTCATTTTGTATATACACTGATAAAGCTGATAATGTAATACAACTTTCACATTATTTTCGTCAATTGAAACTAACGAATAATATAAGTAGATAGCGAAAGCTCACATTTAAGCGAAATTATTATGTTTCTTATTCTTTTTTTCAGCTTCACGTTGTATCACGCAAGCCTATTTCCCTGCCGGGATAGGCAAAAGGAACTTAGTGTTAAGACACTCTGTTACCAGAAGTGTATCCGCTGAATATTTCGAAGCATTGCGTGTTGAGTGGTTGCAATCAACGCCGGGCTTTCACTGATGCCAGAGCGAAGTGAGGATCGAACCCACCATCGTTGCATTGGAGTCATGCCCGTGTGTGAACTCGGATGACTTCACTAGTATATTATGTAGATAGTACATAGATAGATAGATATAGATAGATCTACTATATATAAGCACAGTAGTGTTTGTGTAAGGCCGTTTTCACATACACTATTGTTTACTGGTACTGTTTGTACGGGACACTGTCCGCCTGTAGGGGTTTCACACGTTTACAGTCGCTATATAGCGTGCCTTCATTTGCATTTGCAAATGCATCACGACCGCGTTGTATCGAAACGAGAGTGCGAAATATTCGATTTTCGCACTTGTATGTATGTTTTGTAAATCTAAATATTGGCACTAGCCTGACGTTAGCTGAGAGAGGTTGTGTTTTCGATTTCTGTTCAAGGATATGAAAATTATTATTATCATTTCTTTACCCTGGTGTTCTAGAGTTTCGCCATTCAATACGCAATACTTTCAGAATTCGGTGGAAAATGGAGAACGGAGTGTCTTAACACTAGGTTCCCTTTGCCTACCAGGCTGTGGGCGTTGATCTAATAAGAAAATATAGCAAGCTAGATTATCAATATCTAAATTAGCAGTATTAGGTAGTATTTGGTAGACGTATAGTATATGTGAAAAGGCCAAAGTGTGATGCCCCTTCCCAAGGCATTACGATATGAGCACTAATTAATATAATTTTTGTGACCTTCTGTGAAGTAGGTGGTGTCAATATTAGTCCAATATGACGTTATTGGATATTACTTATATGAAGCGTGTTAACATTTCCTATACCTCCATTTTCCTGTCTCTTGCCATATCCCCTAGCGATAAGAACCTTAGAGTTCGGCTTGAAGCTCCCCTTGATCGTCCTAACTTCGCGTTCAGGGAATTCTGGTTTATTGCGGACAAATGTTTTTAAACTCTCATTATATTAATCACTTTTTGTGTAAGTACAATTTTTCATCAAAGTTCATTTAAAAAAGTTATGAAATAACATTACGCTGAAGAAAATTTGATTATTTTTTCTTATTTTAATATAATATTTTGTATTAGACAAGCAAATGGGTATTCTCATAAGAAATAGACCGTCCGTCAACTTTTCGGCCCATTTCGTGTTGTTCTTAAAATATATTTCATGTTTTACCTTCGTTATTTGGCATTCTTTTCCCATATCCCCTAGCGATAAGTACATTAGATTTGGGCTTGAAGGTTCCCCTGGTCACCCTTATTTCCTCCTCTGTTAGAATGTCAATGCCATTATTGATAAAGCCTTAACTAATTTGGACGCAATCTAAACGTGGTTTCTATAAGCCGCAATCGAATTTAATAATCGATTATTTACATTCTACATTGGAAAGCATTACTTATAGAATATATTTGAAATTTTTTATTATTATTCGTAAGCTTCTTAAGCATTTGAAGCGGTAAAAATTCCCATCTTAGTATTACCTTCTTCGTTTACTTCGTTATTACCACTTCTTTTGCCAAATTCGTAAGCCACCATCAGTGGGCATGTAGGGCTAAACTTCTTGTGGTGTGGTTCATCTGTCAAAAAGTGTTGAGTGTTGTGTGTACAAATGTATGTTAGTGTTCATAGTAAATGTAGTATTTTAGACACTTACCTAACACTATAAAAAAATTAAAAATTAAAAATATATTTTCGTTTTAAAATATAACACTGTCAGCCACATAATTAAAGCTTCCGTAAAATTATTTACTTTAAATAAATAATTATTGTTATTTTATAATTGCAAGCGGGTCTCTTATAGAGTCGTTTTTCCTTAGAACTAAACACAAAGTTGATTACGTTTTTTTTTTATTATTTTTAATTTCTCATGAAACTTAATTAAAATTAAAAATATCTGACATTTTATATTTAAAACGTAACCAAGTTACAAACAGGCTATTAAAATAACAAAAACATCGTCTAACAGCGAACAAGCCTTACACAGTAACAGTTTTTAATTTGAAACTTTCTTCTTTAGCCTTAAGGTCTTAGTAAATGATGTAAAAAAAGTATATAAAAAAAGCTGATAAGTTTTGAGGAAAGTTTCAATCTAGGTCTCATCTTGTAGTAAATTAAGTTTCATTCGACCCATGGAAACACAAGCGCCACAAAGAGCTCATTTGAAGATTCTTTAACCATTTGAAATGGATTTTCTTTCTAAGCTATACTGTCTTGTTGCTTGTCACAGTATTAATACTTATTGCAATTTGCTGGTCATTCTTTGTGACCGGAATACCAATAAGTTCCTCTAAGGTACCTTCCGATTCCAATTGAGGTGTTCTTTTGCCAAAATCTCTGGCGATTCCGACGGAAGGGCTCTTAAATGTGGGTGTACCTCGATTTGTACGCTCCGACTGCGTTTGTTGTTCGACGTCGCCTTAATCGTGATAAAATATTTTTACACGAAGCTTAAATATTATATGATTTTTTTTATATTTAATGAATTCTAGGTGTTGTGCTTTTCAGTAGTATAGTTTATTCAGCAACTTTTAAATTTAAAAGATATTTTAAAGACTTAAAAAACAAATAAGCTTTCTATTAAAACAATATTTACTAAAAAAACGAAATATTAAATGATAAAAATACATAAAATTGCCGATATTTGTATTATAACTCAATAAAGTCATACTTACAGGCAGCTAGCGGCATACTTATTATTTTATGTCAAGAGATAAGTATATCAAAAATTGCGAAAAAAATTTTTTTTTCACAAAGTTAATAATTACAATTAAATAAAACAAAACCTCATACCAAACAACTTTATAACTTAATTCGTTTTAGCAAAATATCAGATATTACAAATTACTTGCGTTAACAATCTCTTTGAAGCAATTGTATGGCCCTTGTAGGCATCTCTTTGTAATCATTCTTTAACAGAATTATGTACTAGAAAAATTTAAAAATGTAATAATATTGCCACTTTAAATGTATTCAATTTATATAATTAATATTTTTTTTAATTTATTTTATTTATTGTATTATTTTTACACTTATGCCATCACAGCACTGTGGACAAGTTTAGAACTCTACAGGCGATCATTGTAAATTCAACTTCGACTCGTGCGAATTATATTGAAATAAAAAATATCAAATATGAAAATTATTTAACATCTTCTGTCACCTAATGCAGAATAAAAGCAACTCTAAATTAAATCTACGATGGAGAACAAAGTGTTAGAACACTAGATTCTCACTGATTTTCCACGAAATAAAAAAATTAACTTTCATAAACTTACGTTCAGTTCGGGCGCGTTTCCCAAAACCCCTAGCGGTCATCATTTCAACGTTCTTGAAGCCGCGGGTGGGGCGCTGTTGCTTTCTTGTCAGCCTTCCGTCGGGGGCGCCTTCGGTGACACAGAGGCAGATCGCCATTATGACTGCTAGCACTGTGATGTTCATGGCTTGGAAAAGAAAGAAAATGTTAATTAATGTTGAACGGAAATAAAAAATAATAAAAAAAAAATTAAGCTTCACGCTGTATCCCGCGCACAGCAGGTAGGTAAATGGAAACTAGTGTTAAGACACTCTGCTCCCTATTCTCCATCGAATTCTGGAAGCATTGATGAACTTAACTTGAAGAATCTCAATAACTGCACCAAATATTTAATGAATCTATAAACAAATACCTTAAACCCCCAAGGACTTCCCCCCAATTATAGAGTTTCGTCAACGAACGTGTCTCTTGTATTCCACACGACTTTGCACTTAGTCAAGAAAACGTAACATAATGGACCCACTCGGCCACCATTTACGAGGCTTACCTTACCTTAACTTAAACTAATAGTACCGTCGGAATTCACTCCAAAATAAACAAAATAAATGACGATCAAATTTATAGAAAAGCTCTTAAAAATTTTGCTCTTCTAAAAACACTTATAACGTTATTTTTAGCACTTGAATAGGTTGTTACGAGTTGTTCGTGTATTTACGTTGGCCAATGGCACACGTGACTTTTGTGCCATTGAGGTCGTAAAATAGAATTAAATTGCAATACTCATGTACTTAGTTTTAAGTAATTGGTAATAAGAAATTATTTAGTTTTAGTTGATTTGCTAATGTAAAATTATTATTATTTTTTAATTTGAAATATATAATACTTTCATATCTTCGTCGAGGCAAAGCGTGGTGTTGAGTTCCGCCACTCAACACGCAATGCCTCCAGAGTTCGGCGGTAAATAGCGAACAGTAAATAGAAACAGCGTGTCTTAACACTAGGTTTCCCCTCTTCCTACGCTGCTAAGAACGTATCACAGGGTGAAGCTAAAAAAACAATACTAGACAAATAATTGCAATATAAAAGTACTAGCGGCCCGCCCGCGGCTTCGCCTGCGTGAACTACGTTATTATTAATTTCTGTCTTCATGAGTACCTACGTCCTATAAGTGACGTCCATGCAAAATTTGAGACTCCTAGCATTTGTAGTAACGAAGTTTCATACAAACTTTCAACCCCAAAAACAACCTCTTAGGAGTCGAATATTGCAAATTCCCGTCATATCGAGCACCTACGTCCTATAAGTAACTCCTATGCAAAATTTGAGATTCCTAGCACTTGTAGTTTCTGAGATTTCGTGATGAGTGAGTGACCTTTCGATTTTTTATAATTAGAAGATATTCTAAATAATTTTTTGACAATAAAACGACCAAATGCCATCTAATTTTCATTTTACTTTATTCGTGTCGTATTTAGCTAACAAGCTCTAACATAAGGTTTATAGATCATTATAGGTACTATAACTGTACACTCACACTTTTATAGCTGTGACATAGAGAGCCCTGTTAGTGGGTTTTTATGCGGACAGACTTCATGCATTATGTCTATAAAGTGACTGGACGTAAAATATGAAGACCATATTATCCTGATAGCATCGTTGCGTAGGGAGGGTCGCAGGTTCGATCAGCGCTCGAGGGAATTAATTATTATGTATTAATATTTTGTTTTGCTCGCTCTGGTACCAAGGTGAAAGCCTGGCGTTGAGTTCTAATATTCAACACGGAATACCTCGAACCAATCGGTGGAAAATAAGGGACAGAGTGTTTTATCACTATGATTTTTTTTCATTGTATTGTAGCTCAAATAACCATCAAATTAACTTTAAAAGTCAGTGTTTTTTCGTGAATACAGATTGATAAATCTAAATTATAATACACGTATATAGGATCCTGGTGTTGCGAAAATATTTAATGATAAGTAAATATTAAACATTAAATACATGATACAAAAGAAAATAAATGGGGTTCCGTATTTTTCCACAAATAAAGGCTCTTCTTCATTCTATAGAGATTTTTTTAAATAATTATCTTAATAACTCGTAAGCATAATTTGTCAAAATTTTAAAATACATTTAATTTGTATAATATATTTAATTTGGTCTACAAATATATTAACAATGTTTGTTAAGCCGTAGCAACTTGGTGAAGTTATACAGCCGGGAAGCCTTATTAGTCGTCTAATCCTATATCTAATTCTATATCCGACTGTCATCAGCTCGTGCCATTATTCTACAATTATAAATTACAATTGTATGTTTAAAGATGATTTTTGGAATATCTTAAACATATTTATGTTATTATTTTGTATGTTTGTATGTTATTCTACTATTTCTAAACGGCTAGACCGATTTGAATAAAATTTGGTTTTTATTTCAGTGAATCTAAATCTCGATGATTTTAAAGTATAATTAGACTCGGTAAGTATCGAAAATTTAATTCACAACACCTAAGTTCTTGTGCTTTTAAAAATCATTATAAAGAAAATAATAAATACCTGAAATTTAAGTATACTTCTTCCAAAACTACTTTCGCTAAGAAAATTTCGAAACTTCGAAAATATACTTTGCACTAACTTTTTAGATTAAGTTTCAAACAACGATCCCGTCATATTCTCGTCTGATTGTATATAATATATATGATCAAATCAATATCAATTTTCTTGAAAGCTATGTCAAGCTTTTATCTTAAGCTGAAACTTTATACTATAAAGTTAGCGACGACCCCTCGATAAGACCATTAAAGTATTTATGTATATTATATCATAATAATAAATAGGTGCTAGGGGTGTTAATTTATAGATACTTGTAATTTTTTTAGCAAAATGCGGTATACCGTATATAGCAGGGTAGACAGAGGAAACCTGGGAACCTAATGTTAAGTAACGTAGTATACGTTACTATTAAGACACTTATATTCCCCGTTTTCCGAAAATATTAAATATTACCTCAAGTAGGAATCCAACCCACAACCGATACGTTTACAATTGCACATTTGTGCACGACGACGACAAAAACATACAACCAGAAATTTTTATTAACAAACTTAAATTACAAAGTGATTTGTCTCTCCCCCTACTTTATCATTGTAATAGTATTTTCCTTTTATGTTCATTTAATTATATATGATTTGAAAATGTCACGAGACACTAAAACGATGGTGGAATTTTGAACAAAATAAATTTAAAAAAAATATGGAAGCTTAATTATGGAAGCTTAATTAATATTAATTTCAGTCATTCTATCGAGTTTCAATGGTAGCATATCTAATTATACCTAAAGGGACGTGTGTTTGACATGCATGCCTACGCTCCTGACAGTGTCCCCAGTCAGTGTATACAAATTATAATAACGGAACCTAAATGTGTGTAATATGGACCATTGATGATATTTACATAGCTTTACGGAGGCTTTATGGAGGCCATCGATTGGTATTTATTATTTGAATATATTTTAAAATTATATTTAAATACTGCTTCTACTTGCTACTGATGCCCTTGTATCGAAGAAGCACAAGTGTGCGACTGTAAGCGCGACTGTTGTGAGTTCGTTTCGTACGCGGGTAAATGAAATATTTAATGTATTTTCCTCGCTCTAGTTACGAGGCAAAGCGTGACTTTGAGTTCCGCTACTTAATATGCTCTCGATGTCAATATCGTTGAGAATTAGTAAAAAGTCGAAAACGGCAGTGTCTTAACACTGGTGCCCAGGTTCTTTCTGCTTACCCTGTAATGCGCGGAATACAGGGAGAAATCAAAAAATATATATATACCTACTTATGAATGAAGAAAACATACCAGAAATCATTTTAAACGTCACGTCGTCGTAGGAAATGAACCCACAATGTACAATTTTAGTTATAGTTCCTGTCTGACTAGGATTTTTGAAATACAATTAACTATAATTGCAACACTTAATAAAAGTAACTGTATCTGTTTTTTTTTTATTTGTGAGCAAATTGTCATTACTGTATAATCTTATTAGCTTGACTCTTATATCGTCTACGAGTTTTATATTACTACTGTTTACGCCAATATTTGAGAAAATTAAATGATTTTTTTGATGTTCAAGCTGGGTTGGACTGGATAATTTAATAAAATTTTATGTTTATCAAATAAACAAGAAAAGCTTTTTAGAAAGAAATACGATATGCTTTAATATTTAAATATAATGAATGATACAAAAATAAAAGAAAATGTACAAAAATAATAAAAATATATAGAGTTACGTATCTATCTATTTTGTATATAATTATAGTTGTCATTTGAAAGTGAGATATATTTAGATTTTTGTAGAAACTAATTAAATTTATTGAGTTAACGTAACAAAAGTGCGATCACCACTTATAAAAATGTACATTTCATTTAGATTATTTGATATTATAATTCCTAACGTGAAGCAATAAATTCTGAATAAATATTCATTATATCGTCATTTAGCACGCTCTTTCCACAGACAATCCCTCCTGGCTTATGCTATGCTAATTCCTCAATGGGTTCTCATATTTTATATCAAAGGAAACAGTTTTATTGCTGTAAGAAGAGTAGCTAATTTCTTGAAGATATATACGTATGGGAAGACCTGTAGAGATCATCATGGCAGGTGGTAAATACGATAGCTGCGCGTTCGATTCCCATAGTTAGATTCCCAAGAATAAGTTATTGACATTCATTCGGTTCAGTAAGCAATAGTTCGCGTTGCGTTGTGTTATTATATCTTTTTCTCTTTTCTTTTTTATTATATCGTTTTATATTCCCTAGCTAAAAATGATATTAAAAAAAAATGATCTCAAAACTTAAAAAATCTTTTAGAAGACTTTTTATTGACATTTTTGTACAAATACTTAATTGTAGTTTCCATCAAATAACACGATTTATTATTGTAGTAGTGAAAATGTTCACTTAATTGTTATAGAAGCATAATTTTATTACAAATTAATTAAATTACGGATTCCCAGCGGAAATGTGTAAAGTGGTTTGAAGGTAATTAAAATGGTCGCTAAGTACAGGCACGCCTACAAGACAGCTACATGCCAATTTACTTTTAAATTAAAGGGTTTTATCGTATATATGTTTATAAATTTGGCGAAATTTTGGAAATTAATTCTATGTTTGATGACAAGTTTAGTAAAATAGTAAAATATATGTAATTAATATATATTTTAAATATTATTAAATGGGTACCTAATATAATAATAACAGAAATAGGCAGTATTGTAATAATGATTGAAATTTATATTTTGTAAACTTTTACCATTATTAAAAATGTTATAGCTATAGTTTTAAACTCAGTCGTATGATTTTTTCTAGAAATCTTTTCTGTACGTTTACAAGATTTTTTATTTATTTGGGAATATTGCATAGTTAATAAATAATTAATATTCTATTTATATTAATAACATATATCTGTATTTATTAACATAGAAATTAATAAAACTGAGAATGTATATTCCGAAACCATCTTTTTCAGGAACAGACGTCAACCACTTTCCTCTATTTATACCTTCAATCTTAGAACTGCTATGTAGAAACGTTTTACTTAAAGGCCTGTATGACCCTTTGATCTGAACTGACGTTTGATTACCAAAATCACTGACGCATAACGAAGATGCATCAACTATGTCATTTTGGCCACCTTCAACCCTAGCCCTATTATTGAGAAGTCCCACGCCTATCTTACTGAACTAATTGTAGACAGACGTAAGACAATACAATATATTACATAGATATAATATTTTATGACTTGTTTAGTTTTCTTAAGATAAGATATATATTAAACAAGCGACCCGCCCGCGGCTTCGCCAGCGTGAACTACGTTATTAATAATTTCTGTCTCCATGAGTACCTACGTCCTATAAGTGACGTCCATGCAAAATTTGAGACTCCTAGCACTTGTAGTTTCTGAGATTTCGTGATGAGTGAATGACCTTTGTTTTTTTTATACATATAGATAAGATATTTATGAAAAATAATATCGCCTAAAAGCTATAAATGTTAAATGTAAACTTAATAATTATTTTTAGGAACAAGACAATTAAATATTTTTGTTTCTTAAGTTGTCAGCTTATTTTAAATGTTACGAAAGTTTTATTTTGTCTCTATATTTTAAGAATTTCGCTTTGAAGTTGGATTGAACGTTGTAAGTATAAAATTATAAAATTAATTACACGCCCTTTAGCCCTATGAACTATACTAATTATGTATATAATATAAGACAAGGCAAACAGAAAGGTCTCTAATTAAATATCATAATATTTTTATACGGATTCATCCGACCCGTATGACATTTGATAGGGGAAAGTAAATTAAATGGTTTTCAATAGTTTCGTTATAGAAGTAGTATGAATCAACACCGATATGTAATGAAGAACGTAGATCATTATCTATCCAAGATTCACTAGCTGTGAATACCCATACTAAAATTTAATTTATTTACTTTTATTGTTTTAGCTTCACGCTACACTAGTCATAACATTCCATTCTGTTCCCATTAAGACACTTCCGTTTCCCATTTCCCACAGAATTCTAGAAGCATTACGTGTTGAGTGGTGGAACTCAACGACGCACTTTGCCTCGAAACCAGAGTGAAGAAATGAAAATAGTAAACATTTCATTACTACTATTACAAGGGGATATCAAATACTATTTTAATTTTCCCGTTATGGTAAAAAAATGCAGCGCTAAATTTCACTATTTATTATACTACGTACTGAGTATCGTGAATTTGGGTGGCATACGTAGAACGGAGTGTCAGGACACTCTTGATTCTGTCTGTTTCCCATGCTATATGCAGGATACAAAATGTATCTCTGCCTACACTGCTATGTGCGAGAAACAGCGTGAAACTGAAAAAAAAATCCCCTAGTGAGAATTGAAACTACAACCGTCACTTTTATAAACAGACCTTGTACCACCGCACCGAGTAACCTGAATTAATTATATATATACTACAGTATGAAAATATTGAAGACTAGCGGACGCGCGCAGCTTCGCTTACGTATTTAAGGGTGAATTCTAATAAACCATGAAACATGTGTTCAATGAAATATTTTTAAGAGTCTAAATTTCAAATTTTATAAAAATCGGTGGTGTTTTAAAGATTTTTCCATACAAACTTTCAACCCCTTATTTGCACCCTTAGGGGGTGAATTCTAGAAAACGATGAAACACGTGTTCAATTAAATACTTTTAAGAGTCTGAATTTCAAATTTTATAAGAATCGATGCTGATTTAATTTTTTTTCCATACTAACTTTCAACCCCTATTTCGCCCTTTTAGGGTTAAAATTTTCCAAAATCCCTTCTTAGTGGATGTCCAGATTACGAAAGTAAACACCTGTCCAAATTCCACGTTTCTACGCACAGCGGTTACGGCTGTGCGCGCGTCTTACCTCAGTCAGTGAGGACAAGCCCTTTTATATATATAGATAACATATTATACCTTATATAGGTGCTATAGCAAATTTGTTGTGATGCAATAGTTGTTTGTCTTTTATAAATCGAATTTCCTTTGAGTAATTAAGGTGAGGCTTTAGTGGGTACGTTTAATTGTTTCAGTAATTTACTTTTGTCCCAAATTTGTTTTATTTGGAGATAATTTTTACGCCGACAATTTAGATATTAAGAGCAAAGTATTAGTGTAAACTAATTTTGTTATTTTCATGTAAACTATTAGTATTTCGAAAATAATTAAAAGACGACCTTTTGTCACCTACAATTAATTTAAAATAACAAGTTATTATTTTTTTTTCATTTGTTCGCTTCGGCAAAGCCCGGCGTTAAGTTTCGCCACTCATTATGCAATATCTCGGGAAATTAGCGGAAAATGAGATAACGGAATGCAAAGAAATGAAAATAGTTCATTCCTTCAATCAAATCTAATCGAATTCAGGAGTTTCGTGGCTGCCTCTGTTTTCATAATTCATTATTATATACGAGTATATTAACATATATTTCAAAATAAATAATTATAATTTAATATTCATATAATAGTATAACCCATTACAAAACTTTCAAAGATTATACAGATATCGATATCAAGGGCGTATAAATGACATTAATCCTACCCTGCTTTATTTACATTTAATAATTTATATAGGGTGAGTTATAGAAGTATCTATTTACAATATTAGTTTACAAGACAGTAATTCTTAGTTGAAGATATGTTTAGGTCTTTTGGGATCTATTTGTATTGGTTTGTTGTAAAACAAATATATTAGTAAATGATTGTATTGTTGTTATATATTAAGAGGTTATTGTTAGAGGAGAGGTTAGGGGTTACTCGTATATTCAAAATATTTTTTTACATTTTATATACTAATGCACATATATATACTATAAACCTAAAAATATTAGGTACTTGAGATCGATTAATGAGAGAGTTATTAAAAAGAAGAGAGTTATTAAAAACTAATACAAAATTATAAATAGAAAATACAATTCATAAAAAGTTGTAACCATTATAAATTATTCATCTTAAATCCATGTTTTTAGACTTAAAATTGCATTTATCTTAGTACCATTGGCATCTAGCAATACTAGCGTGGAAAGAATACTAAAATTTTTCAGCGATCCTGATGTCCGTCCGTCCGAAATGTAATTTTTCAAGAAGTTCATTCATCACAAAGTATACAATTTTCTGTTTAAAAAATTTATTAGCAGCCCATATGGGAGTATTATTTGGAAATGTTAATTTTAGTAAACAAATTATATAATCTTTTAATATAAATATTTTATAGAGATATAATATAGTCTATTTATTATTTATTACTAGTATAAATCTCAACTGCAAGAATCTTAGTATATTTATATATAGTACACTGACAGCGCAAACGCGTTTCAGACGCCACAGTCAGCACAATAAAGGCGTTCAACCTCTCGACGTCTATAAAGACGGCCACATAATACCGCGAGGTATGATAATCGCTACCCTAGGTAATAAAATCTCACCTTTACCTGTATATTAATACAAGATAAATGACCATAATATTTCTAAGCTAAGAAAATAAGGATTTAAACCTTACTTTTTAACAAATACATATTTTAAACTGGTATGATGATATCGTATTATCACTAATATTATCTATAATGGAAATTTAAATAAGGTCTTTAAATTTATTCTTTTGTTTTTAGGTTCACGCTGTATCCTGCAGCAGAGTAAGCAGATAGAACCTGAAGGCATTGCGTATTGAGTGGTGGAACTCAACGCCGCGCTTTGCCTCGTCATCGAAGTAAAGAAATGTAAATATTATTATTTAATAGGGAATCGAACCCACAAACTATTGCGTTGACAGTCATACGCCCTTGACGCCAAGACTGTCTTCTTGGCAAAATTTATTCTTTAGTAAATATTTAATATAATGTGATAATAGAATATAGGTAGTGAGTCGACGTCAAAATTGTATTATAGCAAAGTAAAGTGCTCTTGATGCATACAAAAGCAACGCGATGGACACATATACAAAATCTTCAATATCATTTTATGAAATTTTAATAAAAATTAATAAATATTTTAAACTTTCTTTACAATGTGATATTTATGTCAATTTAAAATTTCAAATCATTTAAAAAAAATCAATAATTTTGTAAAATAATGACCTATTTAAATTTTGTTTATTTATATTAAGCTCTACGAAAGTGTATCTAAAAAAATATTATAGAATTCGAAAATAACATTACCGTAGCGTTCAAAAGCGTGTGTGTGTTCAAAGCAAGACAAACCTCATCGAAATTGCATATACGAGTACAAGCAGCGAGCCACCCACTCAACAAGTGATACTAAATAAACGAACAGATATGATTACGTTCAATCCAGCTATTTCAAAATGTCGAATGTTCAAACATTGTTTACTACTGGAGACAGTCACGATGTTGAAAATCTCTAGAAAAAAAAAGCCAAGCAAGGAAATTTCTCAAGAAATAAACGGAATTATAGGGCCTCATGGGAAAATGGTTAGAGTAAAATTTGTTGTATTTTCGTAATATATTGCTAATCCAATGTTTTTTTTTAAAATCATGTGCTAATAAACACACTAAATCTTTAAGAATAAATTATATTTTATTTAACTATAAAAAAATTGAATACTCTAGACGTAATAAATCTCAACTCATAATTTAGACCAAGTTCGCAGATTTTTATAATTTATCGGATAATCCTGAGCGTAACTTTTATTAAAATTTTACTGTTAACTTTAGAAGTTTATTCATAGTATTTCTTAGGTTCTGTTAATTAAGCTCAAATAAAACTAAAACCTTTGGATGGCACTTTCACGGCTATTCTTTTAGAATATATACAGCTTATTCAAAAAATATTTCTAAAAGAAAGTATTGAAATGATATTTTTTAAGATTATACTCGTATATAAAATAATTTATTCTACCATGTTCAGTGTTTATAAGAAGTGCATAATATTAGGTAAGCTTAGCATAGTACATACTTAAAACCAAACACTACTTGAAAACTGAAATCAGTAGAAGAGATAAAAAAATTACTCATAAGAACGTTCTAGTAACTAATTTAATATTTTAATCGAAATTGAGGTAATAAATTATCGCTATACGAAAGCAATTAAATTATTGAGTGAAAATTTAACTATAATTTTGTGTTTAACTTTGTATAACACAATAACATCACTTAATTAAGGCTAACTCAATTATCTTTTAATAAAAATCAGTATGATAGTATCATATAGTTCGAT
>JAEBDU010009542.1:0-10091 GCA_016802625.1 Heliconius numata | reverse complement strand
AAACTGAATACCGTGTATACAAAAGTGGATTATATCAGTTTTTTTTTATTACGCTTCTATAGTCTTATTTAATAATTATATTAATTATTTTTATTGAGAATGGAAAATAAATTGAGTTGCTATGTTATTCTAATACTTGGAAGTAGAGTTAATTCTATGAGTTTTCAATTTGCAAGCTCAACTGGTTGTAGGTTCAATCCCCACTCGAGGAAGAAAATATTTATTTAAATTTATATATTCGTTTCTTCGCTCTGGTGTCGAGGCTAAGCGGGGCATTGACTTTCGCTCAACACGTAATGCCTCCAGAATTCGGTGGAAAGTGAGAAACGGAGTGTCTTAACACTAGGTTCACTCTGCCCACCCGGCTGTGTGCGGGAACCTTATATAGTACAAATGAATCGTGCAGCATACATTGAGAGCCGAAGGAAAGAAATAAAAAAAAATACTATCTAGTAAATCTAGGTAAATTTAATTTATATCTACTAATTATTAACTTATTTTGGTAAATTCTAAATTATATCATAGTAAAAATTATAAGATTTATCTAATTATTTATATTGGCATCTTTCTAATTATTTAATATGCTACGTGTACATATGTATCTATTTATTTATTTATTAACTTAACTTCACGCTTTATCCTTAGCGGGTTAGTCAGAGAGAACGGAGCGCCAAACGCTACGGTCTCTACATACCTCTTTCGCCTCGTCCACTGTCATCAACCTCTTCGTACATGCCCTTCGGTCCTCATGCTTTTTACGTGACCTTCCTCCAGTATCTTTGATACTGTGTTTTCGAAGGTCAACCGAGGTCTTCCCCTATCTCTATGATCTTTAGTTCGATTATTGTCTATAATACTAGTTTGAAGTTTGCTATAGTATAATTTTCATATTAGTTAGGATTATTGTATTTAGTATTAATGTTCTTGACTTTGTTACACTAATTTTGATATAATTAATTTAATTTCTTCTAATATATCAATATTATCTTCATATGCAATATGCTTATAGGTTAATTTTTAAAATCGCATTTTTTTATGCTTTTAAAATCAGTGTTAATGAAGATACCGATATAAAGTATTTTGTTTTATATGAATAATTGTCTCAAAAATTGTGAAATATTTAAACTAATTTCGCTACTAATCTTTAATCTCTTAACAAAACGTCAATAACACTATATAAGGGGCTTATTTGTTAATAACAAGTATTATTAAACTATTGTTATTATTACTTAATGGAAACTTTTACCATAATAATAAAAAAAAACATATTTTGAAATACTTATTTATTTAGCATTTAGAACAATCTAACCAAAAAATATTAATATAATCTACTCACCTATAGGCGACAGTACAATTTAAATATTTCCACAGCGTCGCTGTCGCATCGTAAATCAATCAAAAGTTACGAATAAAATCTTTCGCACTTTCCCGAAATAATCCTAATACAAACAAACATATGGCGATCAAAAATATTCGTTCATTCACTTTCCGACACCCACTTATATTTTACTTTAGAATCTTATTTTAGTATAGCATATATCTAGTATTTTCGTACTAAACTTATATTTTCAAAGAAAATCGTGTACAAGTTTTCATTCCCGTTGCTCGCTGGAGGCGTCTACGCGAGCGAGTCTCACCGAATGGACTGGTGGATCTCGTTGCCGGGAACTGCGCGAGTACTACGGGAATCTAAAACATTAACTAAGAGGTTGCTACTGAATGCATTTTATTGTCCAACAAATCATAGGATCAAGATGCACTTTTCTCGTAAAGCTTAATGGATATTTCGCCGTTATATGTGATTTAGGAGTAACACTAACCTATTTAACGAGTGCTGAGAAAGAGTTGGGGGTTATTTATAGGATATATAAAATTTGTTATTAAAAAGCAATAAAAATCACATAGTAAAATCACGTATATGAACTCGCACCTCCAATGACGCGACGACCGTGCGTAAGTAAAAGCACGGCGTTAGTTTCCGCCATTCAACACACATTTCCTCAAGTGGAGATCGAACCAACAACCATTGCGTTTAGAGGCAGATGCTGCGCCACTGGGTAAGTAGCCAGTTTCATAAAAAAACCTATAATATTGCTACATACAAAATGCACGTAACAACTACTATAATTTTACAAATTGGAATCACGGAAGATCTATTTCAGTGAAAGTATTGTCTGACAAGTGCCTACTCTTCAGCTTTAATAAGCATCTCTAACTTCTCTCTGTGTCACAATTCCGTCAAAATCGGCTCTCCTCTTAATAATAATTATATGGTTATGATCCTGTGAATTTTAATGTGTTTTTTATAAATTATTAAGTTTTTGTACCCTGGCAATAGCCGGGATTAATACCAGGAGGAAGGAAGAAGGCTTACATAAAAAAATAGACTATATACAACGTGTAAAAATTTGGACGTAGCAGGATTTGAATCCGCGTCTATTGATACCGTCCAAGCTCTCTGAACTCTAAGCCATACCTACTAATATATATATTAGTGATGGGAGCACGGTATGTATGTATGTATGTATGTATATATGCAGCCCAGTCAACAACAAGTAATAAACTAACATAATCATGATATTAGATTTCTAGTTTAATTATGCATTAGCAATTAAAAATTATTATACATTTTCTAATTTATATATTCATAGATTAATATATAAACTTTTACTTCGCGGTACAATTTTTTTAATTAATTCAATTATCCTTAGTATTTCTATAAAAGAAAAAATATCTCTAAATAGAAGTAAATTGTTATAGAATTTCAAATAGATTAGACCCTACTATAAAGTACCGGCGGTATAGTGATCGTGTGTTCGTACACGCGATGATTGTGGGTACGATTCCCAATTGAAGGAATGAATGTTGAGGCACGCATGAAAATTAATTTATTAACAACGGTTGTAGTCTCAGTTAAGACTCAAAAATGGTTTCTTTTTTGGGGCAATCGATGTCTTCATTAAAAAATAAATATATTTCTATCCATTTTCATCTTCCTTAAAGAAAATAAAATAATTTTAAATCAGATAATTCCCATGAGTCGATATCGAATCTACGACGATCGAGGATGCAATCAGATGCTGTACTGCATCACGATTGCGATTAATAAATATTTCACCACTATATTTAAAATGACACCGAGACCACAGAATACAATATGGTTCAGTGGACAGCTAAAGCAATTTAGTGGAATACATTACCGCAATTATGCAGTAAAGCCAGAGATTCACCAACATGTAGTGCAATCTGTCACTTTATTAAACATTCTAACTACTTAGTAGTCAATAAATAAGCAGAGAGCACCGAGGAACTTAGTGTCAAGACACTCCATTACCATTAAGACACCGTTACCCACTTTCCGTATAATTCTGTAGGCATTGCGTATTCTGTGGTGGAACCTAATTTGTATTTATAAAAAAATATTTTCTTAACTCTCAATTTTATGAGCTTTCTCTATACATAAAATCAAAAATCAAATCAAATCAGTTTCACGCTGTATCCCGCACACAGCAAGGTAGGCCGAGGGAACATAGTGTTAAAACACTGTCCACTCCACCGAAATTTTCAAGGCATTGCTTGTTGAGTGGCGGAACGCCAGGCTTTTACCTTGATGCCAGAACGAAGAAATGAAGATATTAATAAATAATAATTCATTCTTTCGAATGGGGATCAAACCCACAACAATCGCGTTACAGTCACACCCTTGGACCACTGTGCTGACGTAGCGCAGGAAGTTCTACATACATCTATACAATAAGTCATACGTACGTATATTCATAGAAAACTTAAAAATAAACAATTCCTTTCTATAATGAGAATCAAACTTAATAATTAATTGTAATTGAATTGTTATTTGGGGGGAAGTAACCCAATTTACATCTTAATACAGTTAAAATTAAAATTTCGTTGAACGCTGCCCGAGGTAATTACATTATATATACACATTGTTTTATTATTGAAATACATAGTAAATGTAAGCCATTTTGTTGTTTTCTTTTAAATTACTTTTCTAAGCATATTACTTTTATTATGTACACAAAAGTATTTTTATTTTAATAATTTTTAATAAAGATCGTGCTCGGGTAACAATAAAAGCGCGGCTTTCAGTTCAGGCGGTGCGTGGTGAACGAAGTGTCTTAACACTCGGTTACGAGATACAGCGTGCAGCTAAACTAATAGAAAAATACATTTTAGGGCTCTAGCTATTGGTGAAAAACAGTATAGTTTATTTCTATTTCCGCCTATTTTGCAAAATTACTGAATTGTTCCATTCACTATGAAATAAAATTTTCGATTTCTAATTTAACAATTCCTTCACTTGAAAATGAACTGGCAACCACTAAAAACACGTCTTCTAAGCCACGACTGAGCCACGATGATGTTCAGAAATTCCAAATAAACTCCCCTAAGCCCCAATTTAGTAGCTACAATATAATTAAATATTTAAAATACCCGTTCAGAAACAATTTCTGTCGAGCGTGCTTGGAGAGTATAGACATAACGGAATAAAACAACAGAATCTCTATTTTATTTATCTTTAGACATATTTTATTTCACGAGTTTATTTTTGAATGAGTAGACAAATAGTACTAGGGATGAGAGAGGTTGAAGTGCCTTATGTATATACTGTTAATAAATTCACTGAAAATGTTAATGTTAACTTTAGAATTTAAAATAGTATATATTTTTAACCGCGGCGAAGCCCAAAAAGGAGGGTTATGTTTATAGCGTGTATGTATGTTTGTTCGTTACTTTGTTCCCTTGTAGCTATTAAATCAGTTAACCGATTTTGATAAAAAATTGAATTTGAATTTGTCTTGATAGCGCAAGGGTTATTGGATATATTAATATAGTTTATGCAGTCGGGTGTTTATTTTTGTAAACAAAAACAAACAAAATTCTATCTATCTAAAATCTATATAATCTAATTGTAAACAAAATTCATGCTTTTTTAACCGACTTCTGTAAGAAAAGGAGGTTATCAATTCGACTGTATTTTTTTTCTCTACTTCTCTACTTTTATTTTCCTTCTTCTCGCAAATTACGTTAAGGGAAAAGATTTTTTCTCTTTTAAAATAATTTGCGAAATTCATAAACCATCATCATCTCCATTTATCGCACATTTAAGGCATATTACTTGTTAAGGACAATTTTAGGCAGACTAGAAAAGACTACATTAAAAATATTATACTTTTCAGTTGGACTAAAATTAAAGGCTATTAATTACTAGAGATCATAGTAGCGCAGTTCATTAAAATTCAATTATTATCAATTCTCCGCTTTGGTAACACAAAGCACGCCGTTAAGTTCCGCCACTCACCAGGCAATGTCTCGAATATGGTCAGAGGATGGAGAATTGTGTCTTTTGACACTGAAGCTGAAATATTTTTTTTTCTTATATTATTAAGGCAAAGACACACATTAGAAGCCATATTGACGCAGGGGTACAGGCGTGTCCGCCGCTCACCGACCGCAATTTCTCAAAAAATCGACAGAAAGTGGAGAAAGAAGTGTCTTAACACTATATTATCCCTTCCTACAGATAGAGCATATGCACGATATAGCGTAAAGAGAAAAAAATAATAAAGTAAGGCATAAAAGGTAATCATTTCATCCGTTTTTAATTCCACTCATTAGATTCACATGTGCTCGTATCTTTTTGTGTAACATACATTGTAGATACAAGACATTGCAGCTTGTATACACTTTAATAATAGAAAAAGCGAGTCTTTCATGACAAATGAGTTTTATACCATTGTCATTTTGAAATACCAATGTTATATTAATGTCTTATTTTATATTTTTAAAAGAAAAAATAAATAATAAACTATTGGAAACATGCTCAGTCGTTTTAAAGAAATAAAATGTATCTATAGGTCGCAGATTCTAATATCTAATTGCCTAAGTTAAAAAAATCTAATGATTTGAAATTAATATTCTAGATAAGGAAAAGTCTAGTGTTAAGACACTCTGTTCTAAATAAATAGGTACTGTTATATTGTTTACTAAACTTATATCAGGAATAGAATAGTCTATTTCCATCTAAATATATTAGCAAACTTTGAAGTAGATTCGGTTAAACGTTTCGTCTTTAAGAAACAATATTATCGTCCATATCTTATTCCACACAAGAAATTGTAAGTCATTTTATTAAGATAAATTTAGTTTATATATCACACATGTACAATACAATTTATGACGAATGGCGACGTGACGCGAATGCCGATAGGAGCTGGTCTCTACGAGGCAAGAACTTCAGGAAACTGAACGTGAAATATTGGTATCGTTTACTGTAATTCAATGTTTATTGCTTTTTTATATATTGTTTTATAGGGAAATTATAATGTCTCGATCAACTTTATCAACGGAAAGTTGGTAACGATTATTGTCTTAAGCTTAAGTTCTCTCTGTCTTCCATGCTTTGTATTTACAAAGTAAAACTAGTTTAAAGTTTATACGAAATTCGAAGCATTGCATACAGAGTGACGGAACTAAACGCTGCGAATTGCCTCATTACCAAAAGTGAAGAAATGAAAACATAAAATATTTCCTTCCCAGCGCACAGCCTTCACGTTAAATCATATTATACATTTATGACCTATTTTATTTTATACTGTATGATACAGTCTGTTACAACAAAGTCAACGACAGATAACAGATAGCAGTTTATAAACTATCATTTTTCACTAAAGATTAATTGTTGTTGTGACTTGAATCTAACAATTTGCGTAAGAAAGACTTTCGAAACGCAATTGCTATTAATTTAACTAACAGAGTAGCACATAAGCACGACGATTGTGGGTTCAAATTTATTAAGGAATTCCGCAAGAAGGAGGATACTCAGAGGGAATCTGGGAACCTAGTGTTTAGATGTCCGATCCTACTTAAGCACTTCCTTTTCCCACTTTCCGTCGATTTGATCATTTTTAATCTGAAATATATTTAGCGGGTTGTATAGAGAATTCTTAACTCTCCGTTCCCTATTTTTCGCTAATTTCTTGAGACATTGCTTTTGAGTGGTGGAAATCAATGCCCCGCTTTTCCTCATTACCAGAATTAAATATTTTATTCCCCCGAGAGGGAATCGAACCCACCACCGTCATATTAACCGTCGCACGCTTGCGTCCATGCGCCACAGTGGATAATTTAAGAATTTTGAAGGACTAGAAGAGTTTTTTCAGAAGTCAATTAGGTTCTTTCCCGTAGATGGTAGGTACCAGCTTAGATTCTAGCTGTAAAGGTGCAGGTGTGTAATTGTGAGACCTGATCTTACAAATGAATACAAATAATTATTTTCCTCTATGCCAAAGCAATTCTATTTAAAGTAATTTAGAATATGGTACAGATACAGCTTCTAAAAAAGAACTTAGAGCATAAACTAGATAATATTATAATAAATTAAAAACTATTATAATGTTATAACATTTTTCCTTTACATCCATTATGTTAACAAAGGAAACTTTGTAATACTCTATTTGCTTCATGCACGTGTGCCTTGCATTAGTTTCAGTATATTAGTTGTTATTAGTTAGACACTTCCTTCATTACGCTACATTGGTGCCTTAAGGGAACCTTTAGATAATTATTGTATTAGATTCGTTTAATAGTATTTCGTTCAAAAGCTTTTATTTTTTATATGGCCGTTGTGGCGGTTCAGTATCTGTATAAACGTGATGGGTTCGATACCCACTCGGGGATCAATATTTTTTATTTCCACTCTCTGATAAGAAGAAAAATTATGGCGTTGAATTCCGCCATTTAACGCTGAATAACTTTAAAAATGGAGTAGAAAACGAGGAGGAGAACGAAGTCATTAAAGCGCTAGTTGAAAAAAGTAAAAATGTTTTTTGTAATTTTTATTACACAGTATAAATGTAACACAGTATTTTCATTATCAAACAGAGAGAAAACAAAGTGAGACGTTGCATTTCACCATTTAACTCTCAAAAACTTCCAAATTTTGGGCGGAAAATAGAGAAAACAATGTCTATAACAACAAACACTAGAAAAACGTAAAAGAAAAACGTTTTTATAATTTCTTATTCATCTCACTAAGCAAGTAATATAATAGTAACAAAATAAAAGTAGTAGGTACATGCTTTTATCTAGTTACGTCGTCGGTTTAAAATTCAAAGAAGCGTTAGCGATTCTTAACAAAGCACTTTTTTTCGTTTCATCCCTTTAACTCGTCTAGGATTTAAAGGCGTACTATTATATAAAGTTTTCTTTTGTTTTCATACACTTTTATGCATTTTAAATAAGAAAAACATAATTTGTTCGTCTACATAAGAATAAGCACGTTTATTTATTTTAATAAGTAAATATCTTAGAATTTTTATGATTCGAGTTTTGTCCAGAGCCAATATTTGTGGTGTATCATTAATTAATCATTTCTATATACATTTTTTTTACCTTCATCTGTTAAATAGTTATTAATTTATTTAATAAACTGAATTGAGTTAATCCAAATATTATATTTTTTATATTATATTTATATTTCTTAATAGCTTGGTTACATTATCGCCACGTACATAAGAATTTTTAATTGATTTAGAAAAAAAATCCGTTTACATACATAAATAATATAGCTTCGACTAAGTAAGGTCGGCTTAATTTTATAAATTTTCATATATATATTTTCTTAATATTTTGTACAAAAAAAAACCTTTACTCTTTTTTATTCATATAGATTAAATAATACTTAAATATCACAAAGAACATTTCCGTACAGCAACCATAGAAGCTCCATTGTGGCGAAGTAAATCCTTTATTCAGGTAAAATGTTTTAACCACGAACCTTTGAAAGTCACGTAATTGACCCCCGCATTATGTCTTCGTCAGCTCGCACTGCCTGCCATTGTTCCTTCAAAGATTGATACAAATTTTCCAAACAATAGGCTGGCGGGTTCTCCTGAGACATTCTGTCATTTTTCAAGAAAATGAGACAACGATTTCCTTTCGAAAATAGCGTGAAAATAGCGCTCCTAAGCCAATCGCTTTTCAGATAGGATTTTCTATTCCATGTAAATTATAGTATTTTTTATGGATAAAGTCGTGTTAAATAAGTATAGTTTTTTACAAGTTATATATGAGACGTAAATTTAAATTCGTCTATTTTACATTAAATTATTTATTGTCTATCTATATAAAGAGTGTAACGCAATCGACCAATCAACGCTTGTCTATGGGTAGAGAACTTCAGTACCTATCCATTTCAGTCTCATGTATGTTCGCCGATTTTCTGTGGTTCGGCAGATTAAGAATTTGTGATTTTGAGGAGGAGTGAAGTCCTCTACCCATAGACAAGCTTTCATCCATCGATCGCATTACCCCCTGTATATATTTGGTCTGGTTTGCTTCACGCTGTCTTTCGAATATAATTGATTTGACTGATGGAACTTAGTGTTAAGACACTCCGTTCCCCTTTTTAATTTTTCTTTTGTTTGTTATAATAATTAATTTAAAGCAAGCAATTCTTTGATTTCATTAATTTAGAACAAAATACTTAGTAATTCGTTGTTGAAAAACGCGAACATCATAATTATAAGGTCAATTTGTTCGAAAAGGAAAAACTTTGTAAGCAGTATCTTTTCAATTAACATAATTTAGAAATTGTTATTTTTACACTTCACGGCGAAATTTTCAAATATAAAAGCAAAATGGGAAAATTTCTTCAGATTTTCTCTTACTCGGTGCTTCACTGCTAGAATGGGACGGACTATCATTATTTCAGAATATACTTTCTACTTTAATGACAAAATTAAATGGATTAAGATAGGAAATTGAATTTATAAAAATACTAGCGGCCCGCCCGCGGCTTCGCCTGCGTGAACTACTTTATTATTAATTTTTGTCTCCATGAGTGATTACGTCCTATAAGTGACGTCCATGCAAAATTTGTGGTAACGAAATTTCATACAAACTTTCAACCCCAAAAACAACCCCTTAGAAGTCGAATATTGCAAATTCCCGTCTTAGCGAGCACCTACGTCCTATAAGTAACTCCTATGCAAAATTTCAGATTCCTAGCACTAGTAGTTTCTGAGATTTCGTGATGAGTGAGTGACCTTTCGATTTTATATATATAGATA
>JAEBDU010009541.1:0-10463 GCA_016802625.1 Heliconius numata | reverse complement strand
ATCTTTATCTTTATCATTATATGGACATGCCTTTTTTAACTTAGAAATAAAGAAAATATAGAAAAAAAGTTTAAAATATTTTTCGTTTCGTTTCGTCCTTTATCCTATTTTTTATTATTCTACGAATGGAAATATTTCCTAAACCTTTAAAAAAAAAAAGAAATTGTATGTTGAAAAATATATTATAATATATATTTTTTCTACGATAAAGAACAAAAGCTCTATGTAATATTTTGTTACGATAGGAGTATTATGTTGAAACAATACCCTATAAAATATAAGAAAGTTGACGCACTTTAGCTAATATTAATAGAATGTAAATTTCATTTGCGAAAGTCCGAACGTAAATCGCAACTGAAACACACATATATTATAATGAAAGTTTAAATATATTATGTTTTTTATATGTTTCTCTTTAACTAATATAAAATTAAATAAAATAAATTTGATTCATATTTATTTTTTAACTCTTGGTTGTTCGTGTTTTTTTTACTTTAAACCTTTCAAATTTAATTATATATCCATACCTATATTATAAATTCGAAAGTAACTCTGTCTGTCTGTCTGTCTTTTATGCAATCAGGGCCAAACCGCTAATTTAATTGTGATAAAATACTCATATAGAGAGATACTTGAGGGTCTCGGGATGAACATAGGATACTTTTTTTTTCTCGTATTTGTAATATTTTCGATATATACCATTATATTAAAATACTTATTAATTTGACATGCAATTTATTCCGCCATGTTAATAACAACCGTCGCTATGCGACCGTTGCTAAGCAACGATTTGCAAAGATTGTGGTTAGAAAACGTCACCCAAAATGAGCTTGCTTAACACATCTCTCTATTGAAAACTGAAAATAATTTCATAAATATATTTAATAATTCGTATAGTTCAAGCGGGCGTAGCCGCGTTCGGGTCCACTAGTTTGTATATAAAGTTGCTATGTTAGCTTTTTAAATTTTCATAAACGTCAATCAACATGTAATGTACCAAAAAGTTAGCAGAATGTGGAGAATGAAATCTATTAACACTAGATTCTTCTATCTACCCTGCTATGAGGAATAATGAGCGAATCTGTATTTTTTTTTCTTTTTTTTTAGAAAGAACATCCATACATTCCAAATAAATATCATATTGATTATTCGATAAATACCTATCAACTTAACCCTTCGTAACAGAATCGCGAAGCCCCGCCGCTACATAATTACTACCTCATTAGTGTCGACGCATACATGTGGCCGGCACGCGACTCCGCTTGCCGTCTCACACATTAATCTTATTTAATAAATGTATTAAGTAAATTAATGTCGGTGTTTTGATAGACCTATCGATTGTGATTAATTAATTTTGTATGTTGTAATTTGTTACATAGAATGGATGTATGGATTAGCTTTACTTTCACTATAATTTTCTCTCTCCTACTATATCCATATATAAATTTGTTATGATACTAAGTGACTGACAGAGAATCCACAGATGAAACTACAGAAGGAACTTTAAGGAAAGTAGGGGAGGCAGAGGGAACTTATGAAATTAGTGTTATAGCACCTCGTGCTTCATTTTTCCCCAAATTCTTAAAGCATTACGTTTTGGGTGGCAGAATTTAATATCTGTTAATTAAATTAAATTAAATGATATTAAATTAGTAAATTTGATTCAATTAATAATACATAATTATCGCCGTTATGTTTTTTTTCAAAATAAATGGGTTCGTTGCCCACTTTAGAATTATCATATTTATAATATTTTAGGGGCCAGTAGTTGCGCAGCGGCACAATCGTGCGAATGTAACAGAGACAGGTTGTGGGTTCGATTCTCACTCGAAGAAATATGAAACGTTTAATATTTTTCTGGAACGGAAGTGCCTTAATATCCTACCCTGCTATGTATAGGATACAGCATAAAGCTGAAAAAAAAAACAAATTAAAAATTTGCGCTGGATTGTAAACATAACAGTTGTGGATTCCGTTCCCATTCATCTTCAGTGACAATTTTTATACTAAAATTATTTAGTAAAACAAGATATTTAAGTTATGTTTAATTCCAAGCTCTGGTACAAAGTACCACGTTTTTTTAGCTTCACGATGTTTCCAGGCTAGGTAAATATAAATAATTTCAATGATTACCATATCCCCAAATAGGGATCGAACCTACATCGCATATACAGTCATACACTACCACTGCGCCACAGTGCACTACATATAGTTGATTATGATAATGATATATATGAATACTTTAATAACAAATTATATTAATTTAGGAGCAATTTTCAATTAAACAGACAAACACACAATACGAATTCTCTCCCCACGTAATGTTTACGTTGTATGTATCAATGTAACATGGTAATTGTATACTGAGTATCGAAAACATCGTTCTGTTTTCATAAGGGTGCAAACCTAAATACCTACATCTTGGGTGTTTTCACACTTTCGTTAATGGTCATTTTTTTTAAGTTCGCCAGGAGAGCATAGTGTTGAGACACTTCGTTCTCAAAATTTCTACTGATATCCGAGATACTGCGTGCTGAGTGGAGGCGTCCAACGCCGCGTCGTCTACCAGAGTAGAGAAAACGGAAATAGAACTCACAACTATTACGTCTTCAAGTCCAAACAACGAATTCTTTTATAGAATTTGTCTCTTAGCTTCTTCGCCTTGCTACCAGAGTGAAGAAATGAAAAAATAAATATTTCGTTACCTCTAGTGAGAATCGAACCCATCACCGTCGCCTTTACAGTCGCACGCTTGTGTCCCTGTGCCTAAGGGCCTCGGCGTTAACATAATACAAGTATAAAAACAGTATTTATAAAATAAATATCAAACTTAAAATAAACATGTTAAATACCGATTTGCGAAACGACGACGTGTGAACGTGCCGTTACGTTTTACAATTTATGCGAGGGGAAGTCGTTATGTTAACATTATATACAGATTTAATATATTCGGTTGATATTTTGGAAATTAGCTCAGCTTAGTTTAGGTTCGATTTTTTATGCTTAGAGCTAAAGGCATATTTAAAAAGTAATCCTTGTACTTAGAAATAAAGCCATTGGAGGTTGTGGGTTTGATCCCCTCTCGGGGAAACGAATTCCTATTCAAATTCTAATTATATTATAATTAATTCCAAGCCAAAACAATATTGTATTTATTCCTTTTTAAATTTTTTCGAAGTGAACATAAAAAAAACAATTTTTAAAATATTTTTCACCTTTACACAACTCTATCTATCCCATAGCTTTTCAAGTCCAATATATCAAAGTTTCATCGCCACAAATATTAAATTAAATATATAAATAAATACATACATATATAAGTATGTAAACAATAAAATTCGAAATACGTCAAAAGCCAAACTAGATTTTTTGACAAGAACGAAAACGAATGTAGAATTCGTCGTATTATTCATACAGTGAGCAACTCCGTAATCGGAATCAATGTGATGGAAGAGATTCTTATCTTTTAATCTTTTTATCATAATACAAAATGCCAGGCCAGGTACAAGGTCGTATTATATAGACGTGTATGCTTTAGTTGGTTATATGGTATTTTTATAACATACTCGTATGTTATGCGTGTTAAGGGCATGAAGTGTTGAGTCACTATATTTTCCTTTTTTTTTAATTAAGAAGATTACAATTTGTTGCTCCTTATACTTATATTAATCCGAGTATAGTCAGTTTTGCGTAAATGTAAATTATTCATTAACGCGCGCACACTTTCCCCGAGAAGCCAAAATTCAAACGAAAAATCACCGCGCGGTTACTCTCCTGTCTAACCATAAGGATATGAGTTTTATAATTATTAATTATATTATATTGCATTAATCGACTAACCTTCTAATTAATTACGATTTCGCATGTATGTCTAGAAGTTCAAAAAGTATTTATCCTAAAATCGGAATCTTGAGATACTCGCAGTGCGCCCACTTACCCACTATCTTTAGTTAACCCAAATGATCATACTAAGAATCTATAAAACTTCTGAAAAATACATTATCAATCAAACAAATTATGATATAAAAAGCTATTAGAAATAAAAAACAGATATTTTTAACCTGCCGCTTAAGTCGTTTCTTAAAACTTAATCAAAATGTGCATAAGATTGCTTGTGAAATCAGTGGCTTTCACATAGTACGTTGCTAACCGGAGGGGTACTATTGGAGTTCCGTATACAAAGGATATATTAAGTAAAATAAAACCATATGGATTTGAATCGAAGGAATTTTGGAAAGAAGGTATAAGAGCAATATGAGGTGAAGGTATAAGAGGAAAATAATTAGATTATTATTAGTTTTAGTGCGATTTTGCCTTTGTGGTCTATATTGAAAATAGATAAGAATTCATCACAAATAGATAAAGATTGTATATGAGACATGGCACATAGAAAGTGTTCTAAACACTTCTTGGGAACTTAGTGCTAAGACATTCTGTTCTCATTATCTGCCAAATTCCGGAGACATTGCGTGGAGACAGAACACAACGTCGCGCTTTGCCTTGCTACCAGAAGGAGGAAAATTATAATATTAAATATTACATTTTCTCGAATGGATTGAACCCACAACCATCGCGTTTATACCTTGTGTCCCTAAGCCACGACGGGTCTCCTATATTACATTATGTTAATTTTTTCGATGTCAATCTACTGTACCAGGTCAGAGTTCCTTCTGACATTACTTAGAACTCTTACTTATTTCTATTTGATCACGTGGGCAATGCTGGAGGCAAAAGCTAGTTAAATACAAAATCCTAGCAAATATTGTAATATTCAGTTCGATATCGACAAATTACTGAAGACATATACAGAACCTCTAATGTCCGAATGTAATTCATAATTAAATATTTCTTGGTTAATTCATTTGTGCCGACCGCCTGGGGTTTTGCATGGGGAGCAATTTGGCAAATTAATTATTTTTAAATATAATAGGAGCCCTAACTGGGTCTGGGAGTGTTTATTATTATACAATAGAAATTCTCCCAAAATTTTGTTGACTTCGTGATATTAACGTAATATTTGAAAGAAAAGGAAAGTGTCTATATTTTATAGTATGATAATCGTGATTGTGTTACTTCTATATGTAATTGTTTTAGTTCTCATCAGTCATTATTATATAACAATAATTATAGAATGTATTTTAAATTTACAAAATTTACATTCAATCGTTCGGTACAAATATTTTTAGTTCGCATCTATATCCTGCGTATAGAAGAATAAGCAGAGGGAACCTTATGATAAGACAACTCTTCGTCCAGTCCAATTTTCAAAATATTGCCTCTTGAGTGGGGGAACTCAACGCTGTGCTTTCCCAAATAAAATTGAATAAGTAAAATTGCATTATAGTGGTAATACCATACAGCTTACGAAAAAAAGTTAAATTTTTCATACAAAAAAAGCATTAGATACAATTATAACATAGCTAAGGCGACGACTCTACATTATATTAATAGACACCTTTGATGTTCTCTAACACGACTGGTTGATTCGTTCTTTGTTCTTAATTAAATGTATCCGCATACAACGAATTACATCCGTCAATACTTAACAATGGTGATGTATTAGAAATACATAAAAAAAACATAAAACAAAACACAAACACAAACATATAAAACATTATTAATATACATAAAAATATTTTTTTTTAAATGAGAGCCAAGTTCAATACTGAATGATGTGAAATTTCTAACTTCACTGATCTAAAAATTGGGGATCTAGACGGATTGCCCAAAAATAGTGTTCTATTATATCTATAACAGAAATTTGATCGTACAAATATATTTTTTTATATTTTTATTTCTTCGGTCTGGTGTTGAGGCAAACCGCGGCGTTGAGTTCTGCCTCTCAACACGCAATGCCTCCAGAATTCAGCGGAAAATGGGGAACGGAATGTCTTAATACGAGGTTCCCTCTGCCTATCCTGCTGTGTGCGGGATACAGCGTGATTAAAAAAAATTTAGTATTTATACAAATATACAAATACGTATATTTTAGCCATTGAATCTTGTAAATATTACTTTTTATATAAATATTTGTTATGAGTAACGCGAAAAGGGCGGAAAAAGGCAACGGAAATAAATCTGTTTGTCAATTTGTACTTCAAATTTCTATGACTATCAAACATTATGTATTTTATGTATTTCTTTCTTATTTTTTCACATTCGAATGTGCCTCTTGGATACCGTCCGAGCGTCTTAGTTAACTAAGCCACATTCTCTTAATACGCTTGTTAAAGACTTATTTTTATTGTTAGCACAGATTATTATTATTTTTTGTTTATGATAATCAAAGATTATATTCAAAAGAATGATCATGTCAAGAAAGAATACTCTTAATTAAATATTTACATACATGTCTAATTATTTTTTTAAGGCTCCGTCGGGATGCGATGCGGGAAAAAGCGTGAAACTAAAAAAACTATATTTATTTCTAAAAACATATTAAACGCTTTACAAGGTTCACACTATAAGTATTCATATAAACCATACTCTTATCCTATGTAAACATCATCAAGGTTTTACAGCTTTTAAGTTTATTTTACTACTAATAAAATTTGATATCCATTTAACTTTCCCATGTTGTTATTAAATAAATAATTTATTTTATATGAAAAGGGATTTATTTGAATTCATCCTCTTTCATGGCTTGTTAGTTTAATTTCTAGAAGAGTAATTTTATGTGTACATTTATAGTCTAATATATGTCTTATAGTCTAATGGCAAAAATATTTTATACCATACTAATACTAAAATTATTTTCTTATTATTTTAATGAATCTCTTTCTATCTGTATTATAGGCAAAAATAATAGTTACATACTGTTTTTACATTTATTTACAAGAGATATAGAGGTTGTTAACTCATGGTTCCCTCTAACTAAGGTTAAGACACTCGATTTCCTCAAATTCCTCCCAATTTCTTATATAATGCGTATTAAGCGGCAGTACTTAACGCCTCACTTGCCTAAATTTATTAGATATTCATCCAGAATGCTTTAACAACAAAGGTCTAACAAGGCAAAGCGAGGCGTTGAGTTCCGTCATTCAACACGCAATCCACAATTCAACTTAAAATTGAGAACAGAATAGTCTTAATGGGAACGAAATGTCTTAACACTAAGTTCCCAGGTACCCTCTATCAACCCTATTAAAGCATACAGCGTGAAACTAAAAGAAATAGTAAGATACAAACTCATATCGGTTCATATTATTAACCAAAACAACAAAAATTAGTTAATTAGTAGAAATTAGTTCAAAGTTGATCCAAATCTAAACATTTTTAGTTTATAAGTAAAGGCACGTTCTCTAACAAGTACCAAGGGCTCGTGTGCAAACACTCTTAACGTATTCCAAATAAGTGTGCAAGATGTTTCCAAGAATAATGAAAATAAACGTTATTTCAGGGTGATAGAGGGATTTCTGTAACATCCTGTAGCATTACTGTATTAGGGAGACCTTAAATGAATTTATTTATGACAATCAGCTTGCTAATAAATATTTTTACGTAAATATATGAAGAATTGGGTTATTTTTTAGTTACAAATAAGTTTTTCTGTCAAATCTTACAATTTTTGTCAGAGCCTTTATTTTCTGTTATTTATGATTGTCGTAATTGAGTAAACTTTTTGATAAATTGGTTAAATTTCAAATATTTAAATTGAAACAATGTCAAATTATAAACAGGTGTTTTGCTCCATCTATTTCGATATTGCTACAAGTATTCAATTAGTTAAAAGTTAAAATCTTTTTGATTTATTTTGTAAGATATAAGCAACTTCACTGCACTCACGGAACGTAATTTTAAGATACTCCATAAATAAATAATAGATAAATATTCGGCTATAAGACAAACAAAAATTACAAAATTTACTTAAAATATAAAACAGCAGGGTAAAATATAAAACAAAGGGAACTTAGTGTTAAAACACTCCGTTCCCTATTTTCCTCTAATTTTCTGAAATCATTGAATGATGCGTGGTGCAACCTAACGCCGCACTTTGCCTCGACACCAGAGCGAAGAAAATAAGTAAGCTATTGATATATTATATGAAAAAATACTTTATTTAAAATTTCAATACATTTATCAAACAACAATCTATCGATATTGCAAATTGAGCTTTCACACTCCGTAAATATGCTTAAAGGGGCTTTCTCGTTACTTTATTATTAATAGGCGCTCATCGCCCCGAGGCGCCGAATCTGTTAGTGAATTGAATGGATTGAGTCAAGGTGGAGGGCGAATAAATATTTAGGCTATTTCAGACTTTGTGACTATTAAAATACGACGTAGCTCATAATAGATAGAGTGAAAGCTCTCTAAATTATGATTCAATTTATTGATTTGGACTATTCATTGATGAACTTTAAATATCAGAACACCTGTGTAACAAAGTTTGTTTGATTTTTTTGTAGGTACACGCTGTATAAGAGTATATTATTAATTATATATTATATTTTATAGAGTATATTATATTTTATTTTACTCTTTGTTAAAACAAGTAAATACGGAATACAGCTAAAACAGTTCTTTTATAAAAGTTTTGCTGTATATTCAAAAACCACTAAGGAAAAAATACAAAATAATAAAAAAAAATAATCAGTTAAAAAATCGATTTATTTTTTTATTTGAGCATTTAGGGGAATATAACTTTTGCATGATTTACACTCTATAATTTTCTTTACTTCGCTCTAGTAAATATGCAAAGCGAGGTGTACAGTTCCGCCATTATCAGGACTTCTTAGTTTAGTGAAAAAACTTTTTTCTGTTTAGTTTATTTAGACACTAACATTTTTTTAGAAAGTCGGAAGCTTTGTTATAACAAACACTAAAAATAAACAAAATAAAACAAAGAAAACTTCAACAAAAGAATTAGTGAATTTTAAATGAGTTTTTCTTTTCATACAGAAGAAATCTCAATGTACCACATCACGTTACAGTTGCACCAAAGCATGTTAATCCTTGAAGTTATTTATAACCAGACGTCGCGAAAACGGTAACACACTGCAAAATGTATGAAAACCCCAAAAAAAGACAGACAGACAGACGGACCGGCAGACAGCTTATTTTTACTCCTTCTAGACAGCTATTGATATATTAATGTTACATTGACACTGAAAATTTGAAAATTTTCGTCTTTGTTAATGGTTGGTTTAGGATTTTATTTAGGTTCCACCCACATCTCTAAACTAGGAGTAAAGTGGAATTTTTCCTGGTTTTCATATGTATTGAAAATCTGGTCGGAAAATGTTTGAACACTAGTGTTCATTTTATCCTCTCACTAAATGTAGATGAGTGAATATAAAAAAGTCAAGTATGAGTTAGTTCATCCATCAAGGGTTCCGACGCTATTTCAGGATTATAGTTCAACGGGAAATATTAATTATAAAAGTTGACAGACTTAACTGCAATCGTTTTGTATAAAATGATTTTTATCTATGAAATTTCAACATTTTTCACTTTTGAATTTTTTTCTTCTACTTCCATTAAAAATTATTTTCATTAGTACCAAATTTCATAAGTCTGTAGTAAGTACTCTACAGGTTTTAATTTGGTGGTGAATTTCATAAAAAATGCAACAAAAATCATGCATAAAGGCTTGTATATTTTGATTGCGTTGACTTAGAAGGTTCATTTTTACTTCAATGCATGTACATACACGAGATAAATGGTCTTGACAGACGGGCAACAAAGCGATCTTATTATATTAGGATTCCGTTTCTTTTGTACGGAACCCCAGAAAGAGCTAACCATTTTAATGTATATAAAAATACTATGTCAAATGAAAAATTCAGTTTGTGATAAACGTCTTGGATTTCAATATACGAGTAAATCAAATGTTTTACGTGTTTTACGTTTTAAATCTTTCAGTGGACATGTTGATCTTATTTTAAAAGTGAAATATATTTTCTTTTTAATTTTTGATTTATTTCTTTTGAGAGTTTATTTTAATTCTGTAGAATTTTATTTAAGAATTATTTTATGCAAGAAACAGTCATGGGTATTTTATTTTATTTCCTAGGCTCATCGCTTCGCTTATTTTCGCTTTATTTAAGAACTATCACTGAATGAACGAATGGAAATTGAAAATAAGGCAAAATATTAATTTGTGTTCGTCACCCAAGAAAATAGATACGTAGAAAAAATAAATAATATATTTTTTTTCATATACAGGGTGGAATTGTCAGCGCCACTTTAAATGAAACCACAGTTTTAACTACTCTATAAAAGCCTAATATAATTCGGAAAAAAAAAAATTCTCAAAAATGAAAAAGTTTTTTTTTCAAACAAAATAAATAATAAAATTATCGTTTTAAAATAAAACGCCATTTGTAAAGTATAACATAGGCACGCACACACTTACCTGTCAAAGCGGCAACGTTGCATACGTATGTGTGCGTGACACGAAATACAGGTATGGATAAAAATCGTGAAATGAAAAAAAAATCCTACGTCCAAACCGTTGAGGT
>JAEBDU010009538.1:0-11728 GCA_016802625.1 Heliconius numata | reverse complement strand
TTTTGAATGTAAACTAAAACACAAGCCGATGGTTTTGTAAATGAATTGAATGTGGTACGGTATACACTATATTATTTTAATAGTAATTCATATTAAAAATGCAAATTCTCCGTAAGCAGAGAGCGTAATAAATAACTTAATTTTCCACTTTCTATTTATTTAGAGACATTTGATCAATCAGGAATAATACTTACAGTAAAAATATAGACGTATTTAAAAATATTTTGTCTGTTGAGCGGCGTTGAATTGCACCCCTCAACATGCAATGCCTCCAGAATTCAGCGGAAAGTTTAGATGGAAGTATCTTAACATTAGGCAGAGTGAAGAAATGAAAATACGAATTTAAATAAATATTTAATTTCCTCGAGTGGAAATCGAACCCACAACCGGCCGTGTTTATAGTCACAGTTTATGCTCCTGCGCCATGGCTGACCTGAAATTTATTCGTTACATTTAACAAAGATAATTCTTTGAATTAACTCTCAATGCTTCTGAGACATTAGTCACTCATTAACTATAGCAAGAAATCGTTTAAAATTTTAGCAAACTCTGCTTGGCCATTTATAAAGAAGTAACCTTCGTTTGGTAGTGAAAGGAATTTTGTCGTAAACGTTATTACAAAATTCAGTTAAAAATGTAGCAGCGGAAACTGCATATTGAAGCGCTTCCGGAGATTATGTTTTTACCTTAAATGTCATACTATTTTCTTGTCTGTAGTTTAAAAATTTTACAGTTTATTCGAAAAGTAAATCTTTAAAATATTTGACTATGACAGTTCAAACATCATAATAAAAAAAATATATTCATTTCATTTAATAAATTTTACTGTATGTTTTTACATATACAACGAAAACGGAAAAACAAGGCAGAGATAACCTAGTTTTACGACACTCCATTCACTTTCCACGGAAGTTTTCGAAGCATTGCGTATTGAGCGGCGAAACTCAACACCTAGCATCTTCCTTGGTGCCAGAGCCAAGATATGAAAATATTAATTGAAGGGAATCGAAGCCACAACCAACACGTTACACTCAAACCCATATATCCTTGCACGACGACGTCCTTAAACATGCTCTTGGTAATAAGAAAATACTACTATATACAAATACCCAACCAAGAAGCGAACAAGCGAATCGTTTGTTTCATATCATTTGTTAGCATCAAGTGTGGTAATTCAACGAGAATGCGGTTGAACGGATTCGTTGACGTCGAAACACGATACCGATTGAGTTGCATTGATCCCATTGACATTTCAAATTTGTTACGTACGTAGAGTAATCTCTATGACTCGATCAGAATTGCCGCTTATTGAAAGTTAAAACGGTACTTAGACATCGTTAGTCCTATAGCTTTGGAAAATAAATGGAAATTGCCTGTGAAAATTTCAAAACAATTTTAAGAAAAATATATAATTAAATATTGTTAGGTTGGGCTTCATGGCCGATCGATCGACTCTGAAATATAATTTAAATAAAATAGTCAGTTTTAATATCAAAGTAAAGATATATAAGAGAGAATAATTGTAAAACTTCTGTTGCCCATTGTACGCCGAATTCTGAAGGTATTGCGTGCTGAGTGGCGAAACTCAACGCCGCGTTTTGCCTCATTACCACCTGCTAAGTACTGCATACCTAGCTGTGTGCGGGATTCAGTGGGAAGTTGAAAGTTGACTTATGTATATAAAAAAACACTTTTGCAGCGAAGAAACTTTTTGCAGTTGTCGATTAAATGAAAGCCAACTCAAATTTAGGATGGAACTGAAAAGTTAATAAAGCAATTGGAATAAAAGTTGAGCCTTCAGGGTGCCGTAGACTCGAGAATTGAAATGAGGGTAGTCAAGAAATTTTAGAGCAGCCAAATATATAAATGATGCTACAACGATCACAGCTCGCAGACAGGAAAAAATAACATTGAAGTAAAATAAGTTTCTGCGAGCACTTCTCAAACGTTCTGGAGATATTTGTTTTGAAAATTGCAGGTGAAACTCAGTTACGATTTTTATGCACAAAGTTTAGGTGTTGCAACTTTATGCATTTCACAAGGAGTGCATACAAAGAGCCGTGGACTTCGCCCGAATCGAGTTTCTCGGATAAAATTTCCTCAGAATAGAGTGTAAAGGCGTCTTACAAATTCAAGTATCATTTCTTATTTGTTCAGTTAACATTAAGGTTATGTAACACGATAGAATTGGTTTATATGCCGTTGTGGTGCAGTTAGTATTCTAGTTATAGATAAGCATAAGTTGTTGTGAATTAGAATTCAATATGGGGAGAAATGTATATTTGTAATACAATTGTGTTTTACTTATACATTTTTTTTTGTATGCACATAGCATTCGTTTATTTATGTAATACATGTAGATAGATACATACAGATGCCATCTCAGTCTACCCGTGACCACGGACTACTGCAAAGTGTGCGAAACGTCGAATTTCCAAAAATGTATAATACTAAATATACGGTACAGTACACGATTAATCCGGCCCAATAGTTTCATTTAAAAAATTAATTTGTATGTAAAATTCAAAAAATATATATATTTCATTGAATTTGAAATCGTTTGTTACACAGAACAGAAATAAATTTTAACTGTCTCACAAAAGAATTTCCCTATTTTCGTTCCAACAATCAACATTTTAATATAACACCAGTATTCTAGCGGTAGTGGTTCAAAATAAAAAGTGCAGCATTACCGATTGTATCTGGGAGTGATTTAGAAACACTCGGGTCGGGAACAAAAGCGTTTATTTCAGCGGCCACAAAGCCTCGCCTGCTCATAAATTACGGCACTCCTTTATACAAGTGTAGCGCAGTATATGTCAGTGTCGGTACATTTGATGACACAAGTGTTAGAAGTAAACAATTAGTAGAAATAAACTAAAACTGAAGTCTCTTCTTATTGGCTATAAATATTAGTAATTCTGTGCAGGGATACATGTGAAGCTATTTTTTTATAAATATAAATACTAGTTCTAGTCGAATTTGAATCACTACTTCTTCCTATAATCATCGTTTGATTTCAGAATTGTCCCAAATATACAATGACTGTGAAACTGATATTTATATTGTACTGATGTACTAGTAAAGTTTTAAATGGCGTAAATGATAAGACTATCGAATCGAGATTCCAATTATTTTTTGTCGCTATATAATTTTAAAAAGAGTTATTTTTAAATAACTAATTTAGTTTCTAGAAAATACCCTATTTTATTTGATATTCGTACACACTTACAAATGCAAATATAATTTTAATGATATTTATTGTTTTCTCTTCTGCTATATGCAGAATAGGCGTAAGTAACTTTACGCCGTATCTCACATGTAGCAGAATAGGCAGAGGGCTAGCGTTAAAACACTCCGCTTCCCACTTTCCGCCGACGTCTAGAGGCAATGTGTTGGAACTCACCGTCTTCGTTGTCATCACCTAGTAGAGTGATGAAATGAAAATATAAAACATTTAATTCCCTCGAGTGGAAATCGAACTCACAACCTGTCGCGTTTATAGTCACACTCTTGTGCTCCTGCGCTACTGGCTTCAATCATAATTATAATGATTCACCAACTAATGATAATTAAAGTGAAAGTGCTCCCACCCACTTTTGGCGTTGATGTTATCTAGTTCAAAAACGCTCTCCTGAGTGTGTTCGTTTTCATTTGTGTTTGCAACTTACGTAGCGATCCTAAAAGTCACTTCGGGAGGTTTCACTATTTTACTTTGTTATTGTTATTTTAACTTTTACATATATTTTAACGTGGCCAGTATTTAGTGTACCGCGGCCAGTGTATTTTTGTCTAACTATTGTGTAACTCGTTTGAATAACAGCGTTCTTTGGCGGAGTTTTGTTTGAAGTAAACAATGTGATGTTTTTTTCTTAATTCTATTATAATTGACCAAAAATATGGCTTGAAATACTGTTTTTTATTTTCATTTATTTGACAATTTTTTTATCTTATATATTAAATTTAGTAAATGGTATAAAGAATTGCTTATATATTTTATACTAAATAAAGTTTCCTAATATTAAATTAATAGTAAAGATTAATTTCAATTCTGCAACAAATGTTAGATAACGTCAAGATAAATTCTTGCTAGAATTGATTAAAGCCTATTCAGCTTAGATACTCCAAAGGTTAACAGGGCTGCCTCTCCCGCAAACGTCGCCAAAGGAAAGGAATTTCTTGATGAATTAATTAATAATCTTGACTCTCGATTAATTAAACAGGTTTTAGACTGTCTGTGTCGCCAGATAGGCCGTCGTCGAACGTAGCGGGCTTATGTGCTAAGTTTGTGTTATAATTGCCAATTATATTGGCTCCCGGTCCATTATTTGGTGATTAGCATCTTGTGTTTCTTAAATAGTATTGACAATGTTAATGTATTGATGACAAGCGTGTGGCACGTGACAGGTTATGGGTTCGATTTCCGCTCAAAGAAAAATATTTTCATTTCTTCGCTCTGGTGTTAAGGCAAAAACGCGGCGTTCAGTTTCACTACTCAACTCGCAATGCCTCTAGAATTCGTCGGAAAATGGGGAGTGGAGTGTTTTAACTTAGCTCATCCTGCCTACCCTATCATGTGGGATTCAGCGTGAAGCTTATTAGGTTAAGTATTTTTTTAAAGGGGAGAGTTGTTTAAACGTATATTATTACAATTTGTTTTTTTTTATATACAATTACAACACTGGCATAAAACCATAATGTTTTTTGGATGTTTTATATCTAGTACAATATTATTTTTTTAAATAATAATAAATTAATAAAGAAAAAATAATGATAAGTAACTATAACTATATAAGTAAATATGAATGTTTAATTAAATTTTTACCTTTTCTATAAAATTCATACTTTTACCGCTTTTAAAATTCGTAAAACCAACTATTCTAAGCATGTATGTTAGCGAACATAGAAAAAAATAAAATCTATATTCCACCCTCCAAACTTTAGGCTAAAATATATAAAATGAAAATAGTCGAAAATGTTAAAAGTCGGGCAGCGTGCGAGCTGGTGACAACACGCGTGACATGTGCTTTATTGTATTTCCAGAGACTCAATTCTAGATATGGGATATGAAGAGTATGGAGCTCAGTTAATTTTGATAGTTTATTTTGTAGAAGTTTTCACTTCTTGTGAAATGTTATGAAGCAGTATCACGCTTTTTCCCGCATGGCAGGTTAAGAAGAGGGAACCATGAATTTTCGAAACATTGTGTGTTTCGTTTGAGTACGAGGGAACTCTTGTAACGTTTCTTTCTTTCATACCGAGAAAATAAAAATGAATTAAATATATTTTTTCTCGCGAATCGAATTCACAACCATCTACTTTACAGTCAAATGCTCAGTTACCTCGTATAAAGACATATAAAAAGTCATACGTAAAACATTTCATTAAATCCCCGGCTATTTCCGGTCTAGATAGAATTGAATAGCAAACAAATAAAATTGTAACCCACTAAGTACGTTTCTTTTAGCGTTTGGCAGTCGCAGAGAGTAGGGTAGGTGGTGGTTTACATTCAGACGGCGTGAGGCGGAGAGCGGACGACAGCGGCCCTGACACGTGCTTTATTGTATTCTCACTGCTGGAGTCAGCGACTAGGATTTATAGGTGTACAGATGAGCTCGTATGTGTCAATACTCGTACTGATATATTTTGTGTGTAGATATTTAGTTATATATATGTATGTTCTATCCTTAATAAAGGTATAATGGAACTCTTATAGGATCATTTTATTGTCCGTCTGTACGTCTGTCAAGACAATTTATTTCGAAATCGCGTTTAGGTATCAAGCTGAAATTGATATAAAATATTCAGGACCCTTGGAGCAAAGAAACAGCTTTTAAGTCAACATTATTAGAAATACGAGCATCTGTGCATAGTTTTTGCTACATTTTGTATGAAATTCACCGCGATATCAAAACGTGTAGTGTTTTCGACATTGAAGTGAGAACTTACTACACAAATAATTAAAAAAATCGAAAGTTAAAATTTATAAGTATTTCATAGAAAAAAATCATTATAAACATATGTATATTTGTAATCTATTGAGCATTTAAAAAAACAAAAATTAAATTAAAATCTAATTTATGCAAATTTTACAATTCAAAATATACCCATAGTCGAACGAAGGCTGTACGTCCTGCATACGAAGACTTTTATTAAATTTTCCATATGCGAAGTATCTACGCCTGGAAATCGAGATTTGAATATAAAGGTACGGGCTCGTCCTAAAATTGTGATTTGGATATTATCTTTCTATTGTACAAAGTCATTTAAAGTTATCGATTATCTATTCCTTTTTTTTATTAAGTCGGATGTGCTGGTATGATTTTTAGGCGAATTATATATTAATAGAATATTTATAGTTAACATTTGATAAATAAAAATGTTATAGTAACTTTAAATAAATAAATCAAATATATCAGCTTCACGCTGTATCCGGCGCATAGCAGTGAACCTAGTGTTAAGACACTTTGTTCTCCACTTTCCGCCGATTTTTTCGAGGCATTGCGCGTTGAGTGGTGGAACTCATAACAAGGTTTTTGTCTTGATCTCAGAGCGCCCCACACTTCCTCAGTGACAATAAAATGTTGATAAATAAGATATCAATCGTTGGAATTAAATTATTTGAAATTATAAACCTAAAACCACAGATTGGAGATTTAGTAAATTTCATAATTGATTGGCTAATTAAACACTCTAAGCTCGAGAAGTTATATAAGTCCGTAGATGACGAGGGTGAAGACTGACTCCGCTAACTTGGCAAGTGGGATCTGTCATTATCTCATGGCTGGGTCACACCTGCGCCCGCAAGTACCACGTAAGGCTGACAAATTGTATGGCATTCATATTGGTGTTAAATTGTGGTGTGTTCCTAAAAATGCAAAGTGACGAATAAATTTGCTGAACTGAAATTTAGTTGAGATTTTTATATATTTTATGTTTGTATATGCGGTATATGTGGAGTTTGAGAGTAGTTGAATTTTTTGTGGTAAATTTTGCTCTTTCACGAATAAGTAATTCGATTTTTCGTATAAAAAGATTTTTTATCGATTTAATTTCATATTTGGGGTAAGTTTAATACAGTAGATCATAATAACCTTAATAAAAAATGATAAGTATGATGCAAAAAATTATCAAATCTAAATTTAATAACAATATTATATTGTTGTAAAATAAAAACTTTATAAAAAACCTATTTCCGTGAACCTACAAATATCAGTTTAATTTTAAAATCTTCGCTTCCCTACACATATGTTCCACGTGGTTCCTGAATAAGTGAGAAGGTCTGTTTAAGTGTAGTAAGTTATTAATGTCAGCTATCACGTCGCGGCTAAACACTTTAAGTGCGGTCGGATCTCTCTATATTATGCACCTTACGAACACCTCAGACGAATTAATGACATTTTAAATTAAACATGTCCGGTGACTAATGATATTTTGTAGATTAAAAAATCAAAAAATCAGCTTCACGCTGTATCCCGAACACAGCAGGGTAGGCAGAGGGAACCTAGTGTTAAGACACTCCGTTCCCCACTTTCTGCCGAATTTTGTAGGTATTGCGTATTGAGGGGCACAAATCAACGCCACGCTTTGCCTCGACACCAGAGCGAAGAAATGGAAATATAAACGTAATTAAATATTTCACTTCCTCGAGTGGGGATCGAACCCACAACCGTCACGTTACAGCCACACCCTTGTGCCGTTATAAATGATTATATCTTATGTATTATTTTGATGAAATAGAAATCTTTTTTATTATTAGAAATAGCTAAAAAAAGTAACCAAATGTGATCAATGAAGATTGACGTTTGTGAGGCGCTACGGTTACGGTGCTACGCAGCACTGACGTAGATATATACAATTTTCATATATTTAATAGAATCCGTATAAAGTATAAATTGATTAAAATAAGCCAGAAATATTGGAAAGTTCGTAAGTGAACTTAGATGTACGTATGTTCAAGTTTTAATTAATAATTTAATTAATTGTGCGAGCTTGTACCGAACAAATGTAAACATCTCGTTTATTTAAATACTTGCTTTAAAGTATATTTGAAATATATTTATATTTATGTATGTGAATGTTAGATTAAATTTCTCAAAGAGTAAATAAAGTCTATCCATAGTATATCTGGTATATGTAAGCCGAACAAAATTAATTTCCTTGTCGAATCCATGTTTATACTAAGTTTTTTTTATCTTTTAATAATTATCATTAAAAACAAGTATATTAAGTAAAGAAGATATGAAAAAATATATATATTTACTTCAACCGGTAACATAAAAATCGCTCATTTGGTGCACCAATGACTAATTTCCAATTTTTTAACTATAGGACATGTAGAACATTTTTATTGATTTTCATAAGTATTTAATTATTTTTTTTAAAGTTCAAATCATGAATCATCTTTCAAAATTAGAGACATGTAGAGAACTACTACTGTCACTTAGTTTTTACTATTATTGCAGCCATTATCCAGTTTTATTATACACAGTTAATATAAAATATATGGCAATAAAAGATACTCGTATCAAAAGTGAGTATAGTGCGATACCACATTAGCAGCGCGCAAACAGCTATAGTTCGACGTAGCACGAGCCCGCGGAGAGTCGTATGTCTCTACGAGTACGTGCTGCTCAGTTTATACAACTTATAGCAGATTTGGTGGAATATGGAAGAAGTTATATTTTCTTGAATTATGAAAGGAACTTCGTATGAACTATCGGTTTTAACTAGACATTCGGAGTAATGTTGAAATTAATGACATATATATGCTCTATAAATGTACACTTGTCGTTTTACAACTGCTTAGACTTATGCAGATGAATACTGAGGTCTACATTCCATAGACCACCGTTGATCCGTCGATCGAATTACACCTGTATAGTACACATATTTGTAATTAAAACGAAAAATATAGCTTTTTAATTAAATCTGACATTTTAATTGTCACTTTATAATTTATGCGTAACTAATGAAAGCTCATGAAAAATCAATAGAATTTTGTGAAACAATAAATAAATGCGATTAAAATTAATTCAACCGCAACCCTAGCAATAGTCCTCTCTCTCGCAGACGAATACTTAAAGTCGGGGAAGTTGAAAATAAAACTAATTAAAATATGACAACGCACCTCGACGTATTCAGCGCGCCCGTCGCTACGTCTCGTCGTTACGTATGTCATTGCTTATTCGATTTCTTAAGAAATACGCGATGTTTGATTTTATTGATATTAATTAATCCGAACGAAGATATAATGAATAATTAATATATAAATTTGTGCTTGTTGGTGTGTGGTGTTTTATATTTTTAAATTAAAATTGGGGAATATGAAATTTCCTGTACTTTACAAGAAAATATTATACTACAGTTCGTGTAAACATATTATGTTTAAATATTATTAAACTATACCAAACAACTACAATAGACAACAAACGTATGTAGTAACATATACTATATACGTAAGTAAATATTTCATGAAGAATTAAACACAATTTTGCGAAAATTTCATGTATAAGATAAATTTCTAATACTCCAATATAACATCTATCTAAATATAAATAAATATTTATAAAAAAATAAAAAAAAAATTGAATTTGACTGTCTCTATTTTTTTTTTTAATTAAATTAATACTCCTATATACTGTACAATACTAGCAACATAATAGTTTAAACGTATTGCAGTATCACAACTGTCAAGAAGTCCTGAAAATATATATTTCCCAGTTCGCAGCAACTCTTGTAAACTTCCATGTCATATTGTTCTTAGAGATGTGACATCGTTACGAGCGCGAGCCAACGAGCGTCTCTCCTCTCTACGTCTGGTCTTATTGAAAACTTGTTTATTACTTCTGCTGAGTCCTCTGTAGGTGTAGAGAAATATCGCTTTATATCATTTGTTTTTATTAATATGTTGATAATTAAAATTATCCATACCTATATTATAAATTCGAAAGTAACTCTGTCTATCTGTCTGTCTTTTACGCAATCAGGGCCAAACCGCTAATTTAATTGTGATTAAATACTTATATAGAGATACTTGAGGGTCTCGGGATAAACATAGCATAATTTTTTTTCTCATATTTATAATATTTTCGATATATACCATTATATTAAAATACTTATTAATTTAACATGCAATTTATTCCGCCATATTAATAACAACCGTCGCTATACGACCGTTGCTAAGCAACGATTTGCAAAGTTTGTTGTTAGAAAACGTCACCTAAAATGAGCTTGCTTAACGTATTTCTCTATTGAGAACTGAAAATAGTTTCATAAATATATTTAACAAATATTCGTATAGTTCAAGCGGGCGTAGCCCCGTTCGGGTCCACTAGTATCTATATATGATAACTATGTTTTCAAGACAAGAGTCAATGTTTGTTTATGTATAGCATTTATCACGCCGAAATTCATAACAAATATTCAGGCAGGTGCGGCGGTTCTATAAAGCATAGAAAAGAATTAAGCTTCTAAATCAACGTAATCAAAAGATACGAACTTAAATTTGATACCAGTTCAACTTTCAATCGTAAACAAATTTTTGGCCTCAATTTAATAATAATTTATTATAATAAACAATATAAAGCTGTACGACAAATTTAATTATATAAGTAAAAACCATTTTCTTCACAGGCTTTCTGAGAATATTAATAAGTGTGAACCATTATTAGAATAGATTTAATAAAAGCTAATTTGATAAACGAGAATAGGCCATTTGATTATTTAGACACGAATAATATAAATACGAGCTAGACAGTTTTATTAGTATGTCTAAGCTTTGTGCTTCGGACAAGAGACTCTTAACAGGGGGGGGGGGGGGGAGAGAGCTCAGAACGGACGTACAATTGTTTAATGAATTCACAATTTGCATACCGAAGACAGATATAATAAAAAAGTTGAATTGCTTAGAGCTCTAATTATATATGTTTTTTTAATATTATTCTCTTTTATATTACAAAAAAATAGCTAAAATAGAGGGAGCCCAATGTTAAGACTCTCCATTCCCTCCTTTCTCTGGAAGTTCAGAGGAATTGCGTTGCGTGTTCAGTAGTGGAACACAATGCCGCGCATTGCCTAGACACTAGACACATAAAAATATTAAATATTGCATTTCCGCCAGTGGGAACCTCGCCACGACAACACTCAGTAAAAAAACATTACATATAATAAGCAAAAACGGAAAAATAATAATGTATATTATATACATGTCCATGTAACCCGTGTGATCCTATTTCCGTCGGGAACGGAGTGTCTTAATACTAGGTTCCCTCTGCCTACCATGCTATGTACGAATGAAGCTGATTTTTTTTGTGATGCTATTTCAAATTGGCAATAAATTCGATACCATAAAATCTCCAATATAATTTTGTTTAAATCATAAAAAAAATATCTCACTGAGGAATGTCTAGATGTCGTTCAGGATGCGTAAATATAAAATTAGAAAACATATACAAATTTGAATGCAGCAGGATTTGAACCCACGCATCCTGGGAGCCGTCCAAGCGCTCTAACCAACTAATAACACTTTATAAATGTAAAAAACAAACCAAATTAGTTAACCAAAATGAGTATAGCCACGTTTTTATCAACTCTCGTTAATATAAAGAGACGACACAAAAGTCACTGTAATCGCGCTCTCGTCTCCCATTACGGGTGTCCTTTGTTCCACCTTCTATTAAACACTATTGGCCTCAACTTTTTCTATTGTGCTCTGGCAACACTATTA